>VHIG01000096.1:0-19771 GCA_008121275.1 Drosophila lowei | reverse complement strand
ACAATGTTCATGCGGGAGAGCTGCTTGCCGTCCTCTTGCCACACATGAATGGTCACGATGGCGGGAGCGGGAGCTTTCGCGTTCATGTTGGTGCGCCGGACGTGGCGATTGCTCGTCCCCAGCTGCGCAGGTGCTGCAGATCCTGCTGGCTGGCCAGCGGCAGGCAGGTGCGACTCTGACAGCGCGAGGTCACCATGGGGTCCATGGGCGAGGCGCCCAGCAGGTCGAAAGCCTTCTGTTGTATATCTCGATGAAAGAGGCGGTAATCCGGGTACGCTCCGCGGTGTTCTCTTGCTGGGCGGCCACCCGATCCAAGATGTCCCTCAGGCAGCGCGGCAGGACGCCCAGGTGCTCCTCTTCGTAGCCTCTTTGTCCGCAACCATGCCCATGGAGTAGCTTTTGCCGGTGCCCGTCTGGCCGTAGGCCATGGCCGTGCACTGGAAGCCACAAAGAGCTTATCCACCAGCGGCTGGATGAGCGCATCGTAGAGCTGCTCCTGGCTGACGCTCGAGCGGAAGGCGTGGTCGAAGTGGTAATCGTTCTGGTCCACCACCAGTGACTGCGGGGCACGGGGCACACAGGGATGGGACGAGGGCAAAGATTATTATTATTACTGGATTTGATATTGATGAAATGGCGTCCAGGTACAGTTACAGTACAGTGGGAGTGGGAGTGGACGATCACTTACGTTGCCGGCCTGCGGCGAGAACTGCACGATGCTGGGCTCCTGTCGGCCAAGGAAGGAGCGAAATGGTGCTTCGCGAACGGCCACGCGAACGGCACTCAGTTTGCCGTTATCCATTTGTTTATTAATTTAATTTATTTGTGGCTGGCTTGAGTCTTTTGTATTTCGATAGCAATTACCAGATGTCTATCGATACGGCTGGCGTCCAGTGACCCTCAGAAATATACCGAATTACGTCAAAAATTTCGACATAAACCGTAAATATACTGAGACATATTTGTTTTCAAGTAGCGCCATATTCCTTGTTTTGATATTCGGTTGAATATTACTAACTAGGTAGTACAATCAGTCCTAAGCACATGATTTTATTCGATTGATCAATGAGTTTTCTACAACACTAGCAAATTTTAAATACTCCTTTTATTAGATTTCATTGTAAAATAAGTTTAAACAATTTCCACTAAATTCATTTCCTTACATGGTAACTACACGTTAACTACACATTTGCTATGTGTGCGTCTCACAAAATTTTCGCGGTTTTTTTTTCATATAAGCCCCATGGAAGCGCCAATGTGAAAACCTCCGTAATCTACTTTATGGCATGCCTTTTTCCGACATTTTGAACAAATTTAGATTTTTATGGTAAATTTTATTTTATGAAAAAATGAACTTAGCCCACTTAAGCCCTCTATTTAAACAGTTCAGCGACTTGAGGTGAATGGCGAGATAAATTACTGAGTGTAAATTCTTCTTGTAGATCCATCTTGTCCCTTCTATTTACTTACAAAAACCCCTCGATAGCTTTCATCTGAACTGCGCTTAATATGATTAAATTTTCATTATTTTCTGTGGAATATTAAATACCCCTTTGGTCTACAATGGGTTAATCGTTCTTACTGCCAAGAATTGAAAATCATATTCGTCGATTTTGATTTTCGATTTGATATTACAGCTGTCCCAGCCATACCTTCCGTAGCTGAACACATATTTTATCCGATTGATAGATCAATTTTCTACAAGGTAAGGTCTAAATAAGTTTTTAATAAATAAACAGCAAAAGGCAATTACTAATTTTATTTAAATATACTGGTATGGCTTGCGAAGACTTTGATTGGGACGATCTTGTCGTACGAATGCGAATCTGAAGAGCTACAAGAGTTTAAAAATATTAAATATCACTTAACTAACAAATTCTTAAGCCGTTAAATAGGCCTTGTTAATTTTTTCTAAAATGTTCAGCTCTTTTTATTTTCGATATATCCAAGTAAAAACAGCTTTTTTTCCTGTGGAAAAGTCGGCTACATTTGATTAGGGCGCGTGTTTTGAATTGATTTCGATCTGTTATTCCTTGCATAGTATGCTATGCCCTGTGCTATAGTAGTATGTATTTACTAATCAAAACGTTAAATCGACTTAGGTGCACGGCAACTGCAGGCAGGAGAAGAGAAGGGCTTCTTAAGCAGTTAATAATAACTAGAATGAGCCACATATCCGAATTGGAAATACACTTTGTGCGACGACTGTCCCCTAAATGGTTAATTCGTTTTGAGTTTTGAAGCTAACATAATTAAAAAATATCCCCGCCCGGAAGTCGACGCCCTTGGCCGGAAGCCTTTCCATTGTTGGCTGCGTGCCAAAGTGGAGATTTTGCGGGCGTTGATGTGGCATAATCCCAAACTAATTTAGGCACGCCAACGAAGCGCCGTCTGGGAGAACAAAAAGGGAGAAACGACGAGCGAGCGAAGGAAATCTGAACACTGTTTTACCTGGCGTCAGCAGGACTCCTTGATGGTGCAATAATTATGAACAGGCCTTGTGTGTGGTGTTGGCATAAATACGTGCGAATTTAGTTGTTTCTTTTAATACCACTTATGGCACATTACGACAGAGTCTTTGATTCCCATGCCCTAGCTCCATCGATATTGCTCTTCAAAGTTGCTCCAATTTTCGACCTGCATGGTGGCTGAACGAAAATCGAAGGCGATTTCTGGGGTGATATCGCAACAGTAGGCTTTGCTTTAGATAACATTCAACATTCTTTGCCTGTAAAAAACAAATAAACGTAAACAAATACTTCACCTCCCTTCAACTTCAATATTTACATTTTTATTAATTACTCGAATAAACAATGTCCGATCCATAAACAACGTTTTGGAATGTGCGCCCTTTGATTGCGTGTCGGGCCTTCTGCGGTGCCTTTGTCCAGCACGAGGTGTCCATAATCCACCTATTCGAAGCGATAAAGAGGGATCCGTATTTGTATCACTATCGGCACAGGCTTTATCCCTTTGTAAGTGATATATACTTTATCCCTCGTCAATGGAATGGTAGTAACTTCCTTCCATGGGGGGGCAGCTCTTCCACCTTCAGCACAGATCACGAGGGTAGACAGAATCGGTCAGTTGGGCCGGAAGGACAAACTATGCCAGTTGCTAGTTCCACGGCTGCACAAGGTATTGTTGCCAAGCCGAAGAAAGACGGAGAGCCCTCCGTTGCGAATATGCTGGATCTCATCAAGTACGGTTTACCAAGCGCAGAAAATCTGGTGGTGCACAAGGACTACATTATGCGTCGCAGGCCAAGACATGAAAAGCGCCAGGTGGATAATCGAGCATTTTCGCGCCGGAGACGGAATGGGAATGCGAATGCATTGCCAGGATGACGGTTCGCCACAATGATGTATTTCTTGCTGGGCGATGACCTGGAGATGGGCAGGGCCTTCTGCCGGGCAGATCTGGTACGAATTGGAGCAGTACGTGACTTCGAAGACACAGGAATGCGGATCGGTGTAATTCTACACCGGTCCCATTTACATGCCTTCCATGGGCAATGGCTGCACATGGTGGGTGGAGTACAGGAAACTCGGACTCTACTGTCACGCCCATTCCGACGCACTACTTCAAGGTGCTGATCTTCGAGTCAAAGGTCCAGGTCCAGCCCACCATAGAGGCGTACATCATTAAAAACACTGGCAACGGTGGTGGTAGCTTCCGCGATAGGCGTCACCGCATCAAAGATACATCGAACGTTATACAGGCCTGCCGTTCAGCAAGGATCTACAACCAACAGTGCTGTATGATAATGGCAAGATCCAGATTGATTGGCCTGTAGACAAAATATCCAATAATTATGATGGCGTTGACTGAATAAAGAATGTTTAATATCTTCTGGAATACATAAATGAGTTTGTGTTAGCGCAAATGCTAAATATTGCTGTTCCCAAACACGCTTCCTTCGTCTAGTGAGCCTTCGGCGGAGTGGAGCGAGATATAACGGTTGGACGCTACTTCGTTGGTGTGCAAAGAGAGAGAGAAAGAGATATGTCGGACGATACCGAAAAAAAAAATTAAATGAGAGGTAGATAGAGAGCTGTAGCACTCCATTGGTTTGATCCGGCGTTTAAGTCAACCGTCGTATAAAAAATATAGGTATTTTATGGGTTACATAAATGATAAGATTTATGAAATTACCGATTACCGGTTATTAATGGTCGCGGCACGGGTGCCGCGAATCAACAAACGTCTACTGGTTTGCCGCCGGTTCTCTGCGTTCTCCGTAACCCAACCCACCAGCTAGTTCAAGTCCAGTCCAGTCCAGCTTTAATGCCCTTCCGATAACATGTAGCAGAGCGAAGAGAGAGCTAAAATGCTAGCTTGACATGCGCTTGCGTTAATGCCACTGTTAATGCCACTGTTACGTTAACGACACTGTTGGCACTACTTCGTTAACGAGGGCGTATAAGCAACGGAATAACGGAATCAAAACAGTTATTCGTGAACGTGTTGGGGCACGCCAGCATCGGCAATAATTGCTCTGTTGTTCGTGAAAAGTGTCGTGTTGTTCGTGACTTGGCGCGTCGCAGTGTTTTGGTTCCATTTTCACCTTGGTTTGGAATTTTCCTAAAGTAAACTATGCAATTTTTATATACATAAGAGTATTTTATTAAAGATGATATCGGGACGATAGTGAGCCGAGTCCCCAGTTGATTAGCATTGTATGCCAAACGTTGGGCAACGCCACAAAGTGAATTGTATTTGATAAACACGGTCAAGCTTTCGTGTGCCCTCCTTTATACATAATAGGAAATTATCAGGTGGTGCTGCGAGTCAAGCCAATCAAGTGCCCCCGTGTCATGGCCAGTGTCAGTGCGGACAAAAACAAAACCAAACATTTTAAAGACAGCGAATAAAGAAAAGTGTAAAACGTTGAAAAGGCTGGGAAATACTGAAACGACCAGCCTTGTGTTCTAAATTCTTTTCCTCTTTATGTGTGTTGATGAAATTATTCAGCTTAGTCGTGCGTCAAGGGACGAAGGTGAAACTGACAAGGCGCCAAGCAGCATGTTGCCAATGAATTCCTTAATCCCAATCCTTAATCGCCAGTGGCCAATGGCGCTCAAAAGCTTTTGCCAACAAATAAGGCCAAGAACGACTGAAAAATGTCAGGAAGCAAAAGAACAACGAATAATCACAAACTGGCATTCAGTCGCGCGGGTCGGTAAAAACTCTGAGAAGTAGTAGATTTAGCATAGATTTGGGAACATTAATCTTTAATCTTTACTTTGGGATACTTTCCGCTTGTATCTTGTGTCTATCCATGTATGTTTACAAGTACAGGTGCTTACACACGCAATCGTAGAACCATGCAAATAATTATGTATAGTAATTTAACAAAAACAGATATGCATATGTAAATCCGTTTTCATTTTAGTCCAACGGGATGCATATATTGCACAGCCTTTCAGGACTACGCACACGAATGTTGAACTGCAAAACTGCATAGATGGATGGTTGGAAACACAACGATAAAGGCAATAACATAAGGGTACATAAACCACAGCCCCTCACAATTGATTTGCATGAAGATATGGGTGCTGGCAAGACGTCTTCAAACGTAGACTCAAAAACCACAAACGAGGACCAGGGACCGCGATAGGGGACATCGATTGTAAACTAAGATCCAGTTGTCCCAGGTCCACGGTTCCGATGGTTCCTGTGGAAGCAGATGGTTAGGGCATTACGCAGCTCCTTCCATTTGCAGAAGGTCACGGCATAATGGGCATCAACGCCAGAGGCAGAGCATGAGCTAGAATGTGACACAGGCAGGCGGCAGCTGCCGGTGATAGGGAATGCTCATCACAATGGTCATCTCAAGCCAAGCCTCACTAGCCGTCGTCTTCGTCTTCCGATACTTCTACCGCTATTCAAAATGGGTTTGTCTGGTATCTCTACTGCGGCTCGTGCCAGCCGAGACTCAAAGCAAGGTGATGGCTAATGGACTGTGGAAACCGTCACCGCAAGGGAACTCGGCAAGAAGACGGCCGATTGCCGTAATTTGAGTCTCAGCGGAGTACCGGAGTATCTCAGTTCGAGGTCCAAGCGCTGATCTGTCCCAGAACCAGATACTCACCCTCGAGGAGAACGCCTTTCTGGCCACGCAGCTTGAGAATCCACAAGCCGTTCATACGCAAACAGTACGCTGCAAAAGATCATACCGCAAAAGCTTCACGCAGCTGGAGATACTCCATCGAGCTGGATCTGTCCAACAATCAGCTGCGAGAACTGCTTCCCAATGCCTTCGATTGCCTTGACCAAGGTGCGGGCCCTGGTGCTGAACGGTAACCTGTTGCAGACCCTGCGCGGCGGTGTCTTCCATCATCTGAAGTACCTGCACAAGATCGAGCTTAAAACACAATCGCCTGGTGAGTATCGATCCGCAGGCGTTTCTGGAAGTGCCGCTCCTCCTCACAGATCTATCTGGACGGCAACCAGTTTCTGGGTGCTGCACAGGAGACTTTTCAGAGTTTGAGCCGACTGACGGCCCTGCCGCTAGACCAGAATCCATGGAACTGCACCTGCGATCTTCAGGAGTTTCGTGACTTCGTACTCAAGATGAACCTGCATTAATACCGCCCACGGCCCGCCACTATCCGCCGCAGCTGCGCAGTATGCCTGGATCGAGGATCAGCCGGAGGCGTTTGCCTGCAAAGCCAAAGATTGTTCATCCGGCACGCGGTGCCTCCATTAACACTCTGAAGGAGAATGTAACCCTGTCGGGTGCACGGCTCACGGAATACGGTCGGGCCTGGGACTACAATAAGCAACTGTACAAATCGGGTTCCACCACGGGTTCCACTCACGGGTTCCACGGGTTCCACGGGTTCCATGGGTCCACGCCATCAGCGTGTTCACATCGAGATGCTCCGGAAGAGAAAAGATCGACAAGAGATCCACAGTTTGGTCGCGATGTCTTCACCTCGCGACTCACCATAGTCGGTGCCGAGAAGAGCGATGAGGGTGTCTTACACCTGCCTGGTGGAGAACGCTGGCGGCAAGGATGCCGTCCAGATGAGCCTCCTCGTGGTAAAAAGTCCAGCGTGCAGCGGGATCTGGCTCCTAAACAGCAATCTCTTTGTCATCATCTGTCTGATGGTCCTGGGCCTAATCAGCGTCTCGGTTCCTGCTGTCGATGGTCACCTATTGCATCTTACAGGCGGTTCAAGATTCCATCTCCATCCCCGGCAGCACACCCACCTGCGATCGATTAACTTTTCCGCTCAACAGTTTTCCAGCGATGCTGGAGCGGTGGTCCTCCATGGGCATGGCGTAAGCAACAGCGTAGTCGTTGCCGGGGGCACGGAGGTTCTGCTCGACACGTTCCAAAATCCGCGACAGATGGACCCGGATCGGTCGAGCCCACAGCCGAAAGCAGAAAATTTTCTGACCTGATAACGAGTATAGACAGAAACAGAAATCCACATGCAACAATGGGAGGTTTTTGCAATCGGCCCTCGGCCATTGGCGGCAATAATGGCAACGCGGAATTCGAACTCTTTGCGCAGCAGAGAGGATGATTATGGCGCACAAAAAACACAGCGACGAAACACTTACCTTAGAGCGCAAGTTCAAAGGTAGAATCACCCCCAACCTCACCCCTCCTCAATACCCATAATGACATGTCCTTTTATGTCTTATATTATATTACACCAGATAAGCTCAACAATGTAACGTCCAAAGGGTATGGATTTGAACCGGATCAAACGTCATAGAGGATCACAGGATCATGCCATCTGCCTTCTGCCTCTGCCCTGCCACTGCTCTGACGTACGGGAAACTGCAATCATCAGGCAGAGCGAGGAATATCAACCGACGTGTTGTCTTCGAGCAGCTCTGGGGGCCTGGGGCCTGGGGCTGGACGATGCTCGAGAACAATGAAGATCAGCAACAACCACGCTAATTGGGCTCAATTCCATTCCAATTGTACTTCCAATGCCCGCAAGTACAACATCAATGTGCAAAAAGTACCTGCAGGATAAGTACGGAAAGTGGGGACTGCTGTCAGAAGGAACAATAACAACATCAGCGACAGTCGTCAGGCGTCTGCATCCGAAGTTTTTGCTTTACCCCCAAAGGTGGCTCCAGCAACAGCCCCACCTCCAGCCACAGCTACAGCCACAGCCACAGCCACAGCTCCAGGGACTGCTGCATTGCCGGTCGCTGGCATTGCCAAGCAGCCAACGCCAATCCACCGATAGCCATAGCCGTCAGCCATCTCCACCGCCATACACCACCACCAGTACCACCAGTACCACCAGTATTTAATTAGTAATTCACCACCACCACCACCACCCCATGCACTCTGTCTCTGTCTCTCGTCTGATGCTGCAAGCAGGGCGGCGGCGTTGGCGGCGGTGGCGGTGGCGGCGGTGGCGGCGGCGGCGGGTCATGGAAAATAAGTGATAGCAGCAATTACAGTGACATCGTCCTCATCAATTTTGCCCCCTGCAGAATAGGCTTACCACCACCGCCGTCGCCGCATCGATTAATAATGGAAGCGCATCCCGCAAGAGGATTCTTTTTGATACTACTGCGGGACGCAAAATTTGACCAGACGATCAGTAGATTGTAAGCAGAATGTAAATGCAGGGTGTCTCCTCGGTAGTAAATAATATTTTAGAATTTTAATAGTATTTTAGCGATATATATATACACACGTATACCTATACCTATACATATACCTATACCTATACCTATTCCTATACTAATGCCTATATGCCTATACCTATAAATTTCTATATTTTACAATATAAGCGCTTTATCTAAACACACACATCAATAAAGTGGAAATTGAACTGAAATTAAATTAAAACCATTTGAGTTGTGTTTTTTTAAGTTTAGAGGTGTTTTCTTAGAGCTTTGGTTAGGGCTCCAAGAAAGGAGCAACTCAGAGGTGTTAAGGGGCCTCGCGTTGCTGGAAAAGATAGATGGATGGCTTGATAATTGATAGGCTATTGATACCTGCTCACGCGACGTGGTGGTCATGCCTGGACTGACACGCAGCGCAGAGGAAAACTCTTTAACAAAAGGTCTTGAAGACGCAATATACGAGTACGAGTACGAGTACTAGGAAGCAGGGAAAAACGAAGAAGAGTTCCTCTCATCAAACGCCTCCCCCAGCACTTACACAGGATTTCATTTGTTGTGGATGTCTGGCATCCTAGAATCTAAATACTAGGCAGTATAACAGAATCTACTCGTATATGTACTAACATATTACTAAGGTGAGACTAAGATGCTCATACAGACAGACAGGCAGGCGGACAGGCGGACAGGCAGACGGACAGAATGACAAAAGAACGCCTTCTCCTGTCTATGGGAGGGGGTGGGAGGGAGTGGGAGGTCGCATGAAAATTCGCTCATATGACTTTCTCAACCTCCCTTCCTGGCTTTTGTTAGCTGGCCTCACCTACGAGTACGAGCACACTCACCCCGAGAGATGGCAGATATCCTCCTACCTATCCCACCTATCCCACCTATTCCTCCCATCCCACATATCGCACATATCGCACCTAGGACTACTTAAAACTTGTTTCTGTTTCTTGTTTTGTTTCTGCGTACTTCTAACAAAGTAGGAGGCAGTAGGATTTGTAGGAAGCTACATACTATACGTACTGTAGTTGGTATAACACGGATGTCCCCATTCCGACATTGTATTTATGTATTTTAAAGAAGCGACGACTTAACTGCATTACATGTACGTGTGTATGTGCACACCTCGTATGTACATATGTATGTATGTACCTTTCTGTTGCTTTGAGCATGAGTTCGTTCTTTCTTCACTTTCGACGCCTCATTACTTTTGAATTATCTGGCACACAACTGCTCTTGAACGTTGTGAGCCGCAGCTGAGGCCGCGACTCTATTTGTATACCCGATACTCGGTCAGTAATGGGGTCGGAAATGGTTCCTTCTGGGTGGGACATTGCACATCCACATCCACTTCCACTTCCATTAAAATCGAGTATACCCGTATTCTTCGAGCACCGGGTATAAAATAAGAACAATAAGCTGTGCTGTACCCACACGTGTGTGCGTTGTGCTGAGCCTTTGGCTTGTGCTTCCGCCTTGTAGGGTATCTTTTTAGTCAGTTACAAGTATTTATCCTTTGTGCATTGCATGTATTGTACATATGTACATATGTACATATGTACTTAAAGATTTAAAACAGATTTAAAAAATACCTGAAACAGACAGAAATGGATCGCATCCCATCCATAAACCACATCCCAGAAACAGAAAGCCCTTTACTTCACTTGAATATTTATTGTACTTCATTTAAATCGTTTTTGTTTTTGGTTTTACATTTTGTCGGGCTTAAATTTTCATCAGCATAGTTCAGTAATATATGTATATATTTTATGTATAATATAATAATTTTATAACACGTTTTTCTGCACTGTGCAAATAATTTTCCTTTCAACTTGAATACCACTTAGATCGATCTTTCTTACGAGAGAGTTAGCAAGTTCTTCGAAATGGAGGAGTGTTGATATCATTCAATCCAATCCCAATCCCAATCCCAGCCCCAATCCCAATCCCAGTCCCAGTCCAAAACCAATCAAATTTCTGTTTATCGCTTTTACCCCTTTCGAATTTTCCTTTTCCTTTCCTTTCCAATACAGTCTACATGAATTTGTTTTACATTTGATTTGTGGTTTCACTGACTAATGTTTGCAGGTGTTGCAGATTCTTTGTCATTGGTTTAGTTTTGTTCTCAAAATATTCCATCCATGTTTTAAACATTTGAAATAATGTTAAATACTATACACTATATATGTATATATATGTATGCATCATATGTAGTATGTATACATAAATATGTACTCATGTATTGTATAATTTCATTTTATGTATAGGTTTATTTGGATTTAAACTTATGCTTACACATACTCGTACAATATATATTCTCAATGGCATAGTAAATAGACAAACAATGAATTTATTCTGCTTTTCTGTTAATTTAATATATTTACTAAATTTCCATATAACAATTATTAAATATATATATACATAATATATATGTATGTATGTGTTTTACCATTCATTGTCAATATATAGAACGACATGAATCATTAATAATAACAAACACTTTGGTTGCACTCTTCACAATGGTATTTATTTTTTATTTTTATTTTTATTTTTAGTTTTCTTTGTTTCTTTGTTTTTTGTTTTGGTTTTTGTTTCTGTATTTTTAAACCCAGAATCAGAATTTAAAATGGCGTCTCTACTAGTAAAAGCTCTAAGTAAACTTATAAGCACATTGTTTTTCACATTCCTGTCTCCCCACTAATTAGTGATAAATGAGCACTAATTACACAGAAATTAAAGTAAATCCTTCGCAGGGCAATGACAATCACATCACCCCCACCTCTGGTGTTAGTACACAGTAATTCTGTATCTCTTTATTAAATCGGTTTTTCTGTTTCTGTTTCTTTTCTCTTTTTAGCTTTTAAGTTTTCTTTTTGTTTTTTTATCAAATGGCGCTTTGTGTGGCTGCTCCAGGAGCTGCTTTCATTTGTTTTTGTTAAATAATATTTATACCCGGTACCCGGATTGAGTTCAATTTTTTCTTCTAAGCTCTTCTAAGATTTCATTTGTTGGTTCGTTTGTCCGTTTTTCGGTTGTCTTAGGATTTTGTAGTCATTTTTGGCTACTACAGATTTGGATAATCGGATAAGTTCGGAAAATTTCTGGATAATTTCGGATGGTCTCGAAGATATCTATTACTTGACTTTTTACCAAGTACCGGGTATATTCAAGTCGTGAAGTCTCGACTGCCTCCGCACACTATTACTCGTTATTCGTTTTTTTTATTTTTTATTTTGATTTTATGTACTTTTATGTAAGCATACCATAAGTACATATGCAATTAAAAACAAATACATATACTCAAAACATATGTACCATCGACTATTTGAAAACTTTCGAACTTTTTGTTATGGTTTTTTGTTTCTGTTTCTTTTTCTGTTTTGTTTTTGTGGTAAAGTAATTCATATCTTTTCTGTTCTGCTTTTGTTCTGTTCTGTTCTGTTCTGTATTTAAATGTTGCTTGTAAACTCCTTAATTAACTATTTATTTTGTTTTGTTTTTGGCATAATTTTCTTTTTCTACAACAATCGTATTACAAAAAAAGTACAATTACATACATAAAAAACAAAATACAATATTACCTCCGCACTGACTACAACTTTGCGTGTGTTTTTGGTGTTGTTCTACGAAGCTGCTTTCACTAGTACACGGATTATGTATATTTGACAACAACATTCCAACCACGCTGCAGCAGAATTTGATCGTTTTATAGTTTTAGTTTTTGGTTTTGTTTTTGTTTTTAACTTTTTTAATTGCTCGGCTCGCATAAGCAAAGTTAACGGTGGTTTCCATGTACACATCTTTTTTTTGTACGCACGGCACAGACCTTTTTGTCTTTATTTTATTTTATTTTATTTTATTTTATTTCTTATACATACTTTTTTAGAAGTTTTTTGTTTGCATTCATTCCAAAAAAATCCAATAAATACGCAAACTTTATTATCTTAAATTATTTTCTTGAATGTAACTCTGTGTTGTGTTCTCTCGAGAGCACATTTTGTAGTGTTTTTGTTTTCGTTTTGTGTTTGTGTTTTTTCTGAGTGTTTTAGTTTTAATTTAATTGAAGTAACTTGAAAATTCACGCATAGATTAGCTCAGATATTAGATATTTTATACAAAAGATTGTTTACCAGCAAGCGGTTTTCGACAGTACAGTACAGTAAATATAGTAGCTAATGCACAATGCACAAATGCACAGTGCACAAATGCACAACGCACACCGAAATGAAAGTAGAAAATATACTCTTAGATTTTAATAGTTTTTCCCTTTAAGTTTTATTTTGTGTTTTTTCTTCTGTTTCGATCGATCTATGTTATATAAAGGTATTAGAACAACCAGGATTTCATTTTATTTGATTGATCTACATATTCATAGGTTTGTGTGTGTTTGTATTTTGGAAGGAAATGTTCGACATGTTGAAGATTCACTGTAGATATGGTATACGGTGTAATGGGTAATGGTATGCAGCGTAGCTCGTTTACTGTGATTGTTTTGTTGTTTGGGCGGACAGGCAGCACATAATAATTCTACTATACGCATGGTAAAAAGTTGTGGACGGTGGTTTGCTCCTTGTGTGGATATACCATTTGCACTGCACACTGTACCTGGGGCTCGTGGAGGAGTGTGTGTTGCATGCACCCGTGAAATGAAACAGATGAATTAACAATACAATACATAGATATATGCGAATTAACGAATTAACTTATTGAACAACCAAACGATAGACAATAAAAATAGAAGACAGCCAATTAGGCCAAACTATAATCTTATTGTTTTGAGTTCAGTTCAATGTCTATGTTCACGATTTGGTCTGTAAGCCGAAGGTCTTGATGGATAACCCAAAATTAAGAGGTCGGTTAATGGTCGGTGTACTTCTAGGCAAAAGGCACTACGCTTAAACAATGCTAACGATTTCCATGGAGTTAAGCATGCGGGATGTCCTTTTGTTCTTTGTAGATCCCCAAATAGGCTTGTTAATTGTTTATTATTCATAGGGATTCAGTTATTCCAACTCCATTTATGTATATATTGCATTGTAGGCTATGAATGAATGAAAGATCTTATCTGTTTTGTTGCCGAATCTACAACTCGCATTGGTATTGGTATTCTCTTTTTTGTTGTCTATTCTTCAAGCCCTTTCCAGTTGTCACAAACATGTCAATTGTGATTGAGGAGGATTATTTGATTTTAAATATTTATAGATTTATAGATGTTTTCTTGCATTCTTTGTTTCCATCACGTTGCTTTTCATTTATCATTTATCATTCTTCATTTATCATTTATCATTTTATTTTGTTAAGAGAGTACATAGTATAGACTTTTCTAATTTTGTACACAAGAGTATAAGTTCCTTCATATGTTAATTTAGATCATACATACATACATATGTATATATAGTACATATGGTATGTACTCATAGACGTTTCTATTTCCCAGTTTTCCGTATGTTGAAGAAGTTTCAGCAATAGATAAATAAAACTGGGTGATCGTCTTGCCCTTTGAACTCACGAAGCAATTAACAATTACACATTACATGTACATACACTCATGAATCAAATACGTACATACATATAGAACACACATACATACATATGTTCGAAGTATATAAGCATATAGTATACATATATGTACTATGTATAATAAAGTTAGTAAGCTAAAACACTATCCCAGACCCTACTTTTGCTTGTGCGGCTTCCTTTTCAGCAACTTGTTGACCACCGTCTTGAACAGATTTGGTTTTATTCATAAGTAGCCCAATGTGGCATATGTCTTCACGAAGGTTCCATCGCTAGTGCTCACGTTCCTGTGGATTATTGGAGGTACATACATACATTGATAGCGCGTTAACCAGGGTGGGGGTAAGGGGAGAAACTCATTGTATTGTATACTAACTCGTCTTCCCAGGGGCACACCGCATTGTGTTCCGGATCGACGACGCCGCCTCCGCCGCCACTTCCGCTTCCATCTTCTTCCACCATCCTTATCCTTGTCATCCTGCGAGCTGTGCTTTTTCCCATCAGAGTTTCGTTTCTTGCGGCGCTTGCGGGCCTCGTCATGGCTGGATGTCGGAGTTGCCGTTGCTGTTGCCGTGGGAGCTACCGCTGCTGTTGCTGCCACTGCCACTGCCGGATACTCTGTGCTGCTGGCAGGCTCGTCCGCTGGATCATCGTCCACCATCGTGTCTACGTCCAACTCAGCCAGGGGCGCCATGGATGGAGCAGGGGTGGGAGCAGGCGGTATATAGCCGAGCTGTATGTCACTATCTATGCTGTCAAAGTCGTCGACCACGTCCTTGGTGTCGTTGCCACCAAACTGCAGTCCTTCTTGGTACTCATCGGTGGTGGGAGAAAGCTCATCTTGCAAAGCCTCTGACACTTCGGACAAGGGTACCTGCGCCTGGGCTGGGGCTGCTTGCTCCGTTTCGTCGTCGTCGGCCAATGCGGCATCCTCGGTGGTTGTCGTTAGTGCTTCTTGACTCTGGCCCGAGGGTAAGCGGATATAAGAGCCTGGAGTACTTGCAACTAACTCCAGAACCTTAATGGTGGGCGTCGTGGTGGCCAGATCTTTTTCGTAGGCACGCGACTCGATCAGTTCGATCTGTACCTCTTTTACCATAGTCACTGATGGTGGCTGCTGCTGGGCTGCTTCTTTCACTTCTTTCACTTCTTTCCCTTGTGTCACGCAGCTCTCAACGAGTTGCTGCGGTTGCAAGCAATTCGTCATCGAACCTGCCTGGATGGGGATGCACTCCTCGGGCGGTGGCGTGACCTTCGTTATGAGCGGCGGGGTCTGTGTGGGTGTGGGAGTCACAAGCACAGGCAACTCCGATGTCGACGACTCTTGTGACAGCTTGTTTAGTTCATCCTCCACTTCGGTTTCCACATCCGAGCCAGGTAGTGGCTGATGATCTTTGGCGGCAACTGCAACTGCAACGAAGCTGCTGCCGCCACTGGCACCTCCAAAGACGGCACTCCTAGCCTGCAGTGGCGTGAGATTACTGCTGGCGACACCTGCGCTTTGGGTTCCAACGGTGGGCGTGGTGGATGTGGTAGACGGACATGCACCGGCTGGGCGTCCAAACTGGTAGTCGGAGCTGCGGCTAATAAAAATACAACATAACATAAGACATAAAACATAAAAGAACACAAGACAACTGCTTCACCTACCTTGGAGTGAAGGATACGGATGCCCGACGCTGTTCCGTAAAGTTGGGAGTCAGACGTTTGATGCTCGTTTCTCCACTGTCGACGGTGTTTTGGTGGCGAATGCCTAGATTTCGCTGCAGGCGATCAGCCACATCACTGTTGTCCGACGAAGTGCTATATAAACGTAGATATAGATATATATAATTATATTTATAATTAAGCGACTCGTTTATCTACCTACCTAGTCAATCGCAGTGGTTGTACGGTGACAGCCGTCTGCTTGGACAGTACCGCAATCGGAGCTAACGCCGGCGCCGGCGCTGGATCTGTTACAGTATCCTGCTCCCAGGGACACACAGAGAGTTTCACCTGAGCTGCTGGAAGTATGGCCACCGGCTCGTCCCAGGGACAAACGGCGCTACTGTTGCCAGCTAATGCTGTGGTGGACTCCAACGTGTCGAGACCGGTGGACTTCGTCTTTGGGTTTTCTCTGTACGGAGAAGATAGCAAAATGTTATGGCTCTTTCTGGAATTGGAAGCTTCTTTAGACAATTAGACAGTAGACAGTAGACAGTAGACAGTAGACATTAGGCATTAGACAGTAGACAGTAGACTGTGGGTACAACCGGATACGATACTTGTGTGTGTGTGTGTGTGTGACATTAAGAGTATATGTATATGTACTATATACATATGTATGTATGTGTGTATGTATACAACAACAGAAGATATACACAATGGGAGGAAGGAAGGAAGCGCACAGGAGAAACTCAGAATCAGAACCAGAACCAGATCAGAAACGAATGCACATCGGAATGCACAAACAACATGTAACAATATAGCAAACATTCGAGCATTCAAATAAACAATAGTATGTCGTCACCCAAAGGACCAAAACACGAAACAATCGCTAGATGTTCGTAAACGGAGCTGGAAACGCGGCACAGCCGGCAATAGACAGCCGGGAACGATGACCGAAGACTCGCCGAAAGTTCGCGGACGCACTACATTCTGAAATGTACGAATTCATTTACTTTTATTACTAAACACTGCTCGCTTGAACATAAAGTCGGTTCGTGAAAGATGTCCCAACAAGGCTCGGAGAAGCTAGCTACCGTTTGCGGATCTGTTCTCGATGGATTTACACGTTTGAGCTTCGCGTTACTCTCGTCTGAGATGTTTTGGTCCAATGGGCAACTATGTGTACGAGTATGTATGTATGTATTTTGGAGACAGTCCAGGAAAAAGACACGGATAACACAGGGTCCGACGGGATATAGAGTCCGAGAAATACTACAAATGCTCTCGACAACATGGCAGTACGGCAACAAATGATCAACAAAGTCGGGAAAGAACATAAATGGAAAACAGTTTAAGGTGAAGCATTAACAAAAGTTGGGCTTGGGTTTACATAAATCACCTATGTCGGAAGGGAAGGGTCGCCTACTCCCCATTCGGTACAAAAGAACATCAGTTTGTACAGCTACTCGTGAGCTACGGTAGCCCAACCTTGGTACGGACTATCATTAAGTTTCATCGACAAGTAATTTCTTGTAAGAAGGCACCCTAAGCTCATTTGAAGTACTGCCATTCGGTTAACGGTTACATACTGGCTACAAAGTACACTTAAATCGCGATTTACCATAGACGATGATGTGCCTTTCGATAGATCGAGTCTTGTATTTTATTTCTGAAAGTTCTGAAGAAGCGCTCCAAACTCTTCTAAGAGTGCCCTTAATTTGGTGCAAATGAATCTAGTTCCCATAACGGAACACAACCAGTTGGAGATCATATTCTACGGATCGTACCATACTCAGCCATACTAATGAAATCGGTGTGCACCGGTTATCCCTATAGATAGTGCATTAGATAGCAAATTGAGTTTTTCTTTTGGAAATTGAAATATTTTAGTTGAATATGCAACCGGTTTTAAATCGGCCAAAAGCCGGAGCACGCACTTTTTGCGATTTGCGATTCGCGATAACCGGAGCATTAATGAGCTGATTAATGTATGTATCATATTCGTATTCGTCTGTGGGGTAGAAAGGAGAGAGCGACAAACACAAAATTAACATTACAAATGGAAGAACGGGTTGGGTCAGAGGCTGGGTTCGGGTTCAGGGTACAGGGTACAGGGCTCAGGGGTCACAGCAGATCGAACGACAATACAATAGGAGAGGAGAAACACTAGCATATAGTGGATATACGGATAATAGATTTTGAACAATTCGTTGTTGGTTTGTTACAAGTGATATTATGCGATTCGAATAATCAACCCAATCAAAAAGAAATTATGTATGTCTTACGGAAGTGCCTGTAAACTACTTTCGCGATTCCCGCCGTAAGCAGCATAGATCCCAACATCCATGATCGCCATGTGGCGATGTGGCTGCGGCATATCGCCTCGATAAATAGAATCGCTACTGCAGTGGTGCGTGTGTGACGTATGACATATTGTATGATATATTTAATTACACATTACACAGTAATAATCGTATTTCGGTATTGTTTGGTTATCAATTGTTCAAATGGATTGCATGTTTCGATTCGAATGTTGTTGTTGAATTTTGAGGAATGTTCATAAAGGTCGAACGCATCGTGAATCGTGAATCGTGAACCGTGAAAATACAATAAATAAATAAGTAAATCAATGATAAATAAGTTATAAGTGTTATGTACTACAATATATCTATATGTATATAAAAACGCAAGGCTTCGCGCTTGATAACGATTTAAAACAAGAACAAAACCAGAAATAAATGCTGCTAACCTAGGCGTTTGTTTGGTTGTTAAAATCGAAGAAAATTAAGTGATAAATAAATCAATTGATAAATGTAAAATGCACACAGCCTCTCTCACTCTCTCGCACACTCTCTCCAGCGGTCTCAAAAGCCAGCTTACCTAAAAGGAATCTCGCTGAGATTGCTCTGGGAATGGGAGTGCGGTACCTTGGAACCTGCATCCTTGTTCACCCCAATGACAGCCAGCTCATGTGCTGAGCCCGTAAGACTGCGGTCGCTGCCACGACGCCGTGCCAGGCTGCCAGGTGGTGGTGCCTGCATCATGGAGCCCGTGCCGCCTGCCGCACTGCTGGACCCTTCGATCCCCCGCATCCCCCAGGTTTGGCTGGCTGGACAGGGCAGCTGTCATCTTCTTCTTGGCTCCGCTGACGCCTCCGAAATTGAAGAAACGCTTCTTGTACGAGGGCTGAATGCCAGTATCCAGCAGACGCTTGTAGTGCTCCGATCGTATAAAGCGAGGGTAGCAGTCCTTTTTCAGAAGCAACATGTAAATGTGCTCTGAGGCCGAATCGAAGGTGAAGCGCGATGGGTTCTTGAGACCGCGAAGCACACTTTCCATCGTTTTTCCATCGATGTTTATCTCACAGGGTGCTCCAGGCTTCAGAAATTCTCTGCAAAATGGCAACCAATAATGATGGCTAATCATTACAGGGAAATGATGTACTCACTCGTAGATCTCGTTGACCTTCCGTGCCACCTGGGAGTGGGCGGATCGACGCAAGCGGTTGACAGCAATCCAGAAACGAATGTTCTCATGCGAGTACTCCTTCTCGAGGAAGGTCGTGAACTCCTGGAGACCCGTCGGATCCGAGACCAGTTCCTCGATCGAAATGGCCCACCGCTTCACTCGTTTCTCAGTGGGAATGTCCACGAAGGTGTTGTTCAGCTGCCAAAAGGTAATGTCCTCGGTAACCCAGGGATTCGAGGGCAACGCCGGCTGCAGAAAGAAGTCGTATTCACTGAAGGTCTCCGAGTAGCAGACCAGTGACTCGCAGGCCTGCGACATCTTCATTCGCGTTCGGTTCAGGGACTTGCCCAAATAGTCGACCTCTCGCTGTACATCGTCGACAGTCTTTTTCTTGTTGGGTTTGAAGCCCTGACGGTCGCGCGACGGCACTGGACAGGGCTCCAGGGGAGTGAACTGGCCTGGAGGTGGACGGTGTACGCGCCAGTAGGCCCGCTCCTGCGAGTCTCCAACGATTTTGTCCCCT
>VHIG01000095.1:0-20301 GCA_008121275.1 Drosophila lowei | reverse complement strand
CTCGGAGCGCATTCAACCTCCGCAAAATTCCCTCGGGGCATTAAACCTCCGCAACATTTTCTCGGAGCGCATTAAACCTCCGCAACATTTCTTTCCTCGAGCGCATTAAACCTCCGCAACATTTCTTCTCCCGGCGCATTCAACCTCCGCAACACCGACCTGCCGCAGCTATCCGCCACGTGCGGCCGCCCCGGCCGAAGCGCCGTCACAATGAGTATATTTAAATGTATGACCTTCCAGTACAAATATATACTGGTTTAACAATAATATTCCAGTAATGACTCATATACTGGGATAACAATAATATTCCAGTAACGATACATATACTGGTATAACAATAATTTTCACAGGTCGTGAAGGCTACTCGTGGTAAGGCGAGGATTTTGCGCTCGCAAGTGGGCTCAAGTCTTCGCTTCGGCTACTTATGGGAACGAGAGAACTTTGACTTCTATACGGTTCGCCGCAATAATGACGCCGTAAAGCGCTCCTTTCGACGCAACAAAGGAACATTGTACGCTTCGTAGCCAGTCTCCCTCTGTCTTTAGTCTTTGCGCTACGTTGCAGTAGCAGCATTTGCGCGCGGGATGAAGTTGACCCGGGATGAAGCCGGGAGGTGGCCGGTAAAGACGGGTGCCATTTGGCAAATCGAAAATACATTGTCCCGGCATTGGGTTTGGTATCGGGGGTTTCTCGTTTTGATCCTGAATATATACCGGCTTGCTGCTGTATTTGGAAAACACTTTCCTCACCTTCGCGATTGGTGCTTCATCAGTACTCGTTCGTTTTGGTACTTCGACTTTTGTAAAGGAATAATCTTTCCCGGAATTACCGAAAAAATCTTCTGCCGGTCGAGATTTTTTGGACCTCGGCTTTCCTGCATTTGCAGTGGAGTTCGCCATTGGAGTAGCTTCCCGAATCATCGACGGATTTTATTGTCCCAGTCTCTATGCGGCTGCGCTTCGTCGCTCTGTAATATCTCTATATCGGAGATATTAGGAGCAGCACTTGAGCTCGTGCTACGAGACACAGTTAGGAAGCGCTCACAGCAGCGCTCGTGCTATCTGACCCATTTAAGGGAGAGCGCTCAAGGTAGCAGCGCTCGTGCTACCTGACTCATTTAAGGGAGCGCTCGTGCTCCCAGGGCACTTGAGGTGTTATCGCTCGTGCCCTTTTCACCTCATAAATGCGAGTCAATTCCATTGGCCTTGCATCTCTGCACTACGGCCTTTGCCTTTTTCGACGGGTCCTTTCGCTTCAAGCACAGCTAAATCTGCTTCAGCGTTTTGAAAACCTAAACTTAACCTAATACAAATAAAAAATAAAAATTCAAATTTTCACATTATTAAACCTAAACTTAACCTAATAAAAAATAAAAAATTCAAATTTTTCAGTCTTATTAAAAAAGAAAAAAAAAAACTTATTCTAAAGTGAGCCGGCTCACCTCCTCCTCGCACCTCCTCCTCCTGCTGCCCTGGGAGTAGTGTGCAACCCGCTGTTGTTGCGGAGATTGTTGCTCCCAATACTGGGAGTAGTGTGCCACCCGCTGCAGATGTTGCTGTGGAGTAGTAGTGTTGTCCCAGTAGTGTGCCACCCGCTGCAGATGTTGTTGTGGGAGTAGTAGTGTTGTGCCCCAGCAGTGCCACCCGCCGCAGATGTTGTTGTGGAGTAGTAGTGTTGTGCTCCCAGTAGTGTTCCGCCTGCTGCGGCGGTTGTTGTGGAGGTTGTTGCTCCCAGCAGTGTTCCGCCTGCTGCAGATGTTGTTGTGGGAGTAGTGTGTTGTGCTCCCAGTTGTTCCGCCTGCCGCGGCGGTTGCTGTGGAGGTTGTTGCTCCCAGTAGTGTCCCGCCTGCTGCGGCGGTTGTTGTGGAGGTTGTTGCTCCAGTAGTGTCCCGCCTGCTGCGGCGGTTGTTGTGGAGGTTGTTGCTCCCAGTAGTGTCCCGCCTGCTGCGGCGGTTGTTGTTGTCTTTGACGGCGGGGCCGGCGATTTAGTACTAAGCAGTTGTCCATTAAAATTTTTGACTGCATATGGACAATGTCCACAACCTTGGCCGCCGTTGCCGTTGCCTGGCCCCTCGGCCGCGACGCCGATGCTCCTGCAGGCGCACGCCATTCCTCCTTTGTCTTGAATTCATTTTTATCTGAAACAAAAATAAAAATAATTAAACAAAATTCAAATTCAACGCGCCTATAATACAATTTTACATGAATTTTGCATGTATACTACATAGATGGCGCTGATATAACACAACGAAAGAGTTATGCCCAGCAGAACAATGCCCAAGAAGGGCACTTTAACGAAGCCGCACAGGCGTGAGAATAGAAGTGAAGTGGCGGCGAATAGAATTGAATAGTGTTGGCGGCGCTGATGTTGCTGTTCATGTTGACGCAATTGACGGGCAAAACAAAATTCGGCCTTGGAGTTGAACAAAGCCATTATTCTTGACCATTTTCAATCCAAAGCTTATTCTTCACCATTTTGAACAGTATGACCTTATGCCCGCGTAAAATGTTAGCGTTATCGCTATCGGCACACGTATCGAAAGGTCTTCCAACCAACAGCTGTTGTCACGGCTGCGATTTTAGTTGAAGCAAAAATACAATACCAAGATGTTGCAAGGAACAGTATGTTTGACGCTTCATGGTACGGGCGCGTAAACCGTTATCTTAGCGTTATCGCTATCGGCAATGCCCCCGGTCAGCGTCCGGTGTCGAAAAAGAATACAAAAACAAAATATGAATCTTGACGACGGAAGCCAAATGACATCACATTGATGCTCGACTTGAATTTGTGGTCCGATTTTTGGTTTATCTTGGTGTTCTGTTTTGGTTTTGGTTCGAAAAGATTTTTATTGAGCCATAATTTTGGATTCCTTGAATCTATACAAAATCTTTTATTTTCTGACTGACAACATACAAGAATATATTTTTAGATTTAAGTGAGGAAGCCTGTTGCATTTCTTTTTCAATTTGACTTTGAATTTTTTTTACATTTTTTCGCAAATAGATACGCATCAATTTCAATAAATTCAACAGAATTATTTTCCAGGGCGTTCAAAGTTGGAATAGCTTCGCTTTTCAGTATATATGCGCTAGAAAATGATCATCGCATATAATCAGTTTTGTTCATACCTTCTCGCAACACAACGAAAATGCTGTCTGCAGGCGGAAAAATTAAACATTTTATACCAGGATTGGTACGCCTTGATTTTTGGCATGTCTTCACAATGCATTGCCGGCCGGACTTTGCATCACCCTTTTCTTATCGCTTATATTTTTTTACAACTGATTGCAATGATTGCTAAACAAGAAGTGAAGAAACCGGCAGGGAGCCAACCCAGAAATATGCTTGTAGTTGTGTATATGTGTGTATGTCCTAGGTCGGCACGGCCATAAACCGGTTTCGCCCGCAGCATATACGGCTTTTAGCTTCACACACAAGCGCACTGAAAGCATGTCAGTGTCTGCGTCTGAGGGCAGCGTGGTTGCTGATGTCTTTTGGCGCGGCACAGTGGGGCCCTCAGCCGAAATAGTCAAAAAAATTGTATGAGTGCTTTAGATAAATTTAATGTACGCATCTAATAGAGAATTTTCCAATCGAATTTTCAAGATAGTTTTAGTTTAGGAGATATAAGCACTCAAAGTTTAACATTTTTTCAGTGTGCAAATATTTATTGAACTCATATTCACTAACTAATTTAGCAAGCTGAGACGGCCAAAGGTCCCACTGTGCCGCCCAAAGACATTGGCGATCCGCGACCACCGCTTCGACGGTGCTGAGGCTCGAGAGTCCAGAATTATTTCGTTGCTGGTGAAGGCATTGCCGAACAGACGAAACCGATGGGCAGCGGGGTCGCGGTAGAGACGAAGTACAGGCGAAAAAGGGAATTGAAACCCCGCGCGCTCCCTCAGCCTTTTGGGTCCCAATGTTAGGACCCGCCATAGAACAGCTTTTGGTCGCTCATGCAACATCTTGGTATTGTATAGTCTTTTGGTAATAGACGCATTTCTCTGTATATGTTTTCTCCAGATACATTGCTGGAAACATGGGCTACATGGAAGGGAATTACTAATTAATAACTGAATGCTTGGACTTGGACCATTCCAGGATGGACAAATTTCATTCTGAAGGATGCTGTAAACTAGAGATACATTGCTAAACCTCAAATCGTCTTCTAATCGCAATCTTTACCGCAGTTTTCTGGCTTTCCCTAAACGAAACCGATTCCAAGCCTCGCCAGGAGCATGAATGCTTTATTGATGCGCCCGGGAGCTGATTATGAGCGGCAAAAAAATTGCCGCTATGCGAGCACAATTCGGAGGTGTCCAAGAAATACGGCAAACACAATGTAAGTAAAGCAGTTGGATGGGGGGCTAAGGGATTACTATTATAAAATACTATAATTTTGTTAGGCCACCACTTTATGGAACTTTCAAACCGTTCTACGGCAGCAATCACTTTGAGCCGCCCTTCGGGCATCGATCTTCCTTCTCGAATCAAAAGAATCCCATTACCTCGAGGCGTGCCACTCACGTGGCCAGCGAAAACGCAGTGACCTGAGTCAGGATTTGAATGGCACGCCCAAGAGGCGACACATGAGATTGCCGCTACGAACGAGGATGACGATCTGCTGGGTGGCAGTGGAGTGGAGCATCCGCCGACCAGTTCTGTGATACTCTCCGAGACCCAAATCATCAGCGAGATCACCTTCGATAACTTCGAGCTCCTGCGCAATGGCTTCATTTATGTGGGACCCACGGAGGCGGCTAAGGCACTGGCATTTCCTGCTCTTACATCACGATGTGCAGGCAGCGCGACCACAACTGGAGATCAAGGCATCTGACCATTAAAAGTCTCCTGTAAGTAGGAGGAATCATTTTGCTTTGTTTTATACAAATTGTAAATGATTGTTTTCTGGCTTTCTTTCACCCGCCGCATGTACCCACGGTTTTGAAGGTCAGCCATGTCCCGCCCATACCGATGTGGGAGCCGCACGTTTGTGGCCGATGCCTCATGTTGCTAAATGACGTGGGCGATGTGCAAACTGATTTGACTGTGATAATAGCTCTTGGGGATACATTGACATTGTACGTAGCCCGCCCCCGTAACAACAGCAACAAATTTTGTATTTTCATGGCTTTCATCCACTAGAGCATTGGTTTCACACTTATGTCGATCAGCTGCATCGCTACGAGCTGTGGAACGAGGCCTGCGGTGATCAACTGATCCTGGCTGCGTTCCGTGCAGCAACTGAATCAGCACTCCACAGCAATGCATACGAATAGCGGCGACTGTGGCCGTCCGCTGGGGAACAAAGTGGGATGGTACTGCGACAAATGCAAAGTCCATGCAGTCGGCCAAGCGCTGCGTATGCGGTCTGATTGTGGCTTGGTTTGCGCTTGGTTTGGCGATTCTTTAATGGGGGTTTCACGGCGCAATATTTGATGTCCAAACACATTATACAAAGTAGCGGCCGGCACGCACACATTGCAGTGCGTTTGTGTGCGTAGACTGAAGGCAAAAACAAAGTGGAACAAAAAATTGTTATTGTATTGGCGCCGATCACTGTTACAAAACACGTGTACGTGAATTGCGATAGCGCACATACGATAGGGCCTTGCCAGTTCATAAATTTGCCTAAAATGTTAACGGTAACTGAGTATCATGAAGCTTGACAAAAGCTGAGTTACAGATGCGTTGACAAAAGCTGACTGCTTTGGGTTCTCCCCGTTCCTATTTTTTGTATAGTGTTAGGGTATTTTTAACACTTTTCGGTATTTTTTAGGTCAAAAAATTGAACAAAATTGACGGTATATATTTGCGGTATATCGGTATATAATGGTATATTCTATCAATTTCATCAATCTAATAAATTTTACTTTTTCAAAGGTATATTTAAGAACGAAGGTATAGAATCCAATAGAAGCAAGTGTTTAAAAATAATAAGCCAGTCAAGTAGAAAACTGATTCATTAGTCGTATAAAATTATGTGGGCAGGGCTGAGGGTTCTATCTAGCTAGTAATGTTCGACAGAATATCAAAAACGAGGAATATGTATAATAGAACTTGAATTTTTCAGTATTTTTACGATATATTTTGAAAATGGGACAGCATATTTTGGTATATCTCTGAGGGTCGGACGGTATATTTGTTCAATAAATCCGCGGTCACACTGGTAGGGCGGTGGGGAAGAAAATGTTAAACGGCCTTGCCGCCGAACAAAAAGTGGAAACAAAATCAAAAATCGCGGGTAGTTCTAGCGGAGCGCGTTTTTTCGCCCGATTCCGTTGCACCTTTGTAACTCACAGGTAAACAAAATTAAAAAAATACGAAAGCGGGCGAGAAACGACAAAGAAAAAGATCTGTATCCGGAAATATTTAAAAGAAATTTATGATAATGCAAACAGCCTCCTTACATGGCACAGAAAAGTGAAGTGTCTGTGAATTTCCCCACAAATAAATAAACCAAAACGTTGAAGTTAAATGGTATTAAACAAAAATCCCATACCAACGCAGCCGCAAGGCCGCAAACAAAAGTGCAATGAAATTGGCCAAAGAGCACAGGTTTTATTCCAATTGATTATGAAAGTCCAAACCAAAATCGGGGCTGCAAGAAGAGTAAAATAAATATAGCGAATGACGGGCGCGCAATAAGATAAAATTGAAGGTTATTCTTTATTGTAAACAAAAAAGCAAGTGTTAAGCGGCAGAGTGAGAGACACACACACGCACTCATAGAGTGATAGAGCAGGAGAGCTAGAACGGGCGCTGGAAAGAGCGCAGATAAGAGAAGAGCGCAGCTCTGGGCAGAGAAAGAAAGCAGCGCACAAAGCAAACGCTGAAAATGTCAATAAACTCTGCAAAAGGTGAGGAAAACGCAACAAGAGCGGTGCTAGAGCGTGAGCGTGAGCGTGAGCGAGAGAGCTGCTGTCGTGTGGTGTAAAATAAAACCCAAGCTGAGGGCAGAACAGCGACTGCGACCGCGGCAGAACAGCAACAGTGGCAGAGTCGAAGAAAGCAAGCAAGTGCAAAAAAGAGAAAAGAACGTTTTGGTGGTCAAACTAGTGATACCCTAGCATCCAATTTTATTAAAATTTTCCTGACTTGTGCGTTCTCTTCACAAACAAAAAGTTGTACAACAAAATGTAAAAAAAGCAGTCCACACCACGCTCTCTCGCTCTCTCTTGCCCGGAAATACTCCTAAAGAAAGTCGCTGCTCTCAGACACAAACGCACACAAAGAAATCTGCTGCTGCGTGGTGTGTGTGTGTAAGTTCTTATTGGGAATGGTGTGTGTGCAGAAAAAACTGCAACTGCAACTTCAACAAGTTTTGCAAGACCGTCTCTTTCTCCCTCTCTGTTTCTCTCTCTTCGCGCACAGTGTAGTTGCAGTTTGTTTATTTTATTGTCCATTTGCTGCTCGTTCTCCCTCCCCTCCACCCAGTGTACCAGTGCGAGTGAGTAATTTACCGTTAATAATTCACAGGTGAAAAATCAACGCTGCGACTGCAATTTTCTCGTGCAATAATTTTCGAAAAATCCACGGCACCCAAAAGCTCTCATTGTGCAAAAAGGAATCTACACAAATTTTCTACGTAAAAATATTTCATGAAAAATGTTTAGTGTTTAATCAAAAATGTGGTGCAAACAATAATCAATTTTATATAAAAGTAATCAAAAAACGTTCTGGCCTTGGTGCCGACCCACAAAAACAACAACAAAACGTCTTATCAACAACGGAAAATCGTTTAGGGAATATCCACCACGAAGAAGAATCTTTAGACTGAACCAAAAGCGGACAATTGGAATATAATAATTATTACTTTTAAAATGGTAAGTGGAAAAGATTGTGTGGAAGAAGAAGTGGTAGATTGTAATTGAGATAATCTGTGTATGGGAAAGGTTTCGAATGTGCAGTTATTATTGCCATTTTATCCATACTCTCTTCTCTCATCTCCTTTGGAGGATCATTGAAGTACCCCTTATTGATAAAGGTAATTAGAAGTTTGAGCAAGAAAAAGAGTATCCTTTGTCATTTTTTATTTCCATAGCGTTTTACCGTAATTTTATGCGTTTTTCGTAAGTAAAAAGTGAGCTGGAACAGGATAGCAACAGTGCAACTCTCTATTTACCTTGTCTGATTCTGTCTCCCATCGCATCCTACATCGCTCTGTTATACTGTCACCTGTTTACCTTCTACCGATCTTTCTATCTCAGTTATATCTGAAAAAAAATATTTTTAATTTAAGCCCTCTTTTTTATCCATAGCAGCAAGACTTCCTTCTATAATCCCCCTTTTCGCTCCATAATGCACACACACTTGAGGCGGGCAGTAACTCCCTCCGAAAATCAAAACAAATTTTAATTAACGCCTCGACTGTACAGCAAATGAAGAGGAGGGGTGGAGGAGAGAGGTAAGACTGGGCGAGGGTGGGGGTAAGTTGACTGAGTTTTGGCCTGAGTGGCTGGACTTAACCACACTTCAATTCATAAGCAGTGAAATGTAACGGCGCCGTTGGTCACTTGAACTACTTTCATATACATACATATATAACGGCAGGGGGGAAACAAAGTGCTCTGTCCCTGTCCCTGGCTTTGGCTTTCTGGCTCCCAGTTTCGAACCGTTGGCGTAGCGGCTGAGTCACTCATTTTGAAGTGCAATTGCAGCCCGAAAACCGAACCATACCCGAAACCCACCGTAGGCCACCACCGGAAATTGTTTCTGAACGAAAAAGCAGAGCAGATCGCAGAGCGCGGTGAGCAAAGGGGGTAGGGCATGGGGCAGGGGCATTGCTGATTTTGAGAGTACTGTTTGGGGCCAATGCATGTCTTTTGAACAATATTACCCAGGCACGTTTTGAACTCTACCACACACACACACTTGCACACATTTCTTTTCTCCTTTGCTGCTTTCGCGTGTAGCTTGACCCAGAAAAATCAAAGACTCGCCAAAGACTTTGGGGCACCACCGTAGGTGTACGGCGATGAGGTTGAGGTTGAGGCTGAGAAAAGGCTTTGAGAGAGACTGAGACTGCGACTGCGGACTGGTGGATCGGTGGATCGGTGAATCGGTTTGGAACAGCAAACCGTCTGTCTGTCTCATAAACCATTTTAAATGTTGAGGGGCTCATTATTATTTTGACTACGTCGGCTTGCGGTTTTGTGTTTATTGGCTGTTCTTTTTCGCGTTTTAATACCCTGGAAATCAAGGGGGCTCTAGAGTTACATGGTATTCGATGGGATGTAAAAGCAATCAAAGAGCAAAGAAAATCTGATCTCCTATTCCTCTTTTTCTGCGATTTCCAGGCCCTACTTTCATTCTTGCATCTATAGAAGAAGAGTTGTAACATCCGTAATTTTACAAATATAGGACTACCATTTACTAGAGCTGTATATGATGGTATTATCTACTTTTGGTAGATACCAAAGAAATTGTATTTTCAAAGAATTATCATGTATTTTCCTCTCCTTCTGAGACTAAATCGTTAATTGTTCTCACTATTGAGTTCTCACTAGATCATATTCTTCTTAAATCATGTACAAACACCTGACCATAGGGTATCCTATAGTGCGATACTTACTTCTTTTCTGTCTGCTGTTGTTGCAGTTTTTCTCTCTGTGTTTTCTCTGCCTTTTCATTTCGTAAACTGGGTTTATGTGCGGTGGTCTTTACTTTTATCATCGACTGCTGCTGCGACTTTTTCTCCCTCGATCCCCTCTCTGTCTCCCTGGAGGAAGGTTAACCGCGAATTTTGTAAGTTGATTGGCTCTGGCGGTTGGCGGCTGGGCTGTCCATTCGCATCGTCTGCTGCTTGTTTATGTTCTTGAACTCCTTTTAAGTGTGTGTGCGGCCCCGAATGTTAATTTACAGCTTTTGTTGTCATAACTCCAGCTAAATGCAGGTGTGATGTGGGGCAGCGCAGGGGGGCATGTGGCGCAGAAGCTGCTGGAGGAGCTGAAACTCCCAAATGGGATGGGGATTTTAATGTGGCGGTAATGGGGCAACTGAGGCGTGCAACAGATTTATGGTGAAAATGTATACATGTAAAGTAAGAGTTCTTGCAGAGGATAAATATGATAAATCGATAAAGGAAGTATCGATTTTTATTCGATTAGTGCATGCATGTTGCATGTAAAGGAAGAAATAATAGAGAAATATGTATGGGGAAATTATGGAGAAAATAAATATGATAAATCGATGATGGAAATATCGATTTTTAATCGATTAATGCATGCTTTTTAGTAATGGTGGAAATAATAGAGAAATACACATAAGGAAATGTTGCAGAGGATAAATATGATAAATCGATAAAGGAAGTATCGATTTTTAATCGATTAATGCATGTATATTTTATGTAAATGGAAAAACAATACAGAAATATGTATGGGGAAATTATGGAGGTAAATATGATATATCGATAAAGAAGTATCAATTTTAACTCGACTAATGTATGCATTTATTATGTAAAGGAGAAATACACCTAATTTCTGTTTTACACGGTAGATTGGTTCCTGAAAAACCGTGTAAAAGACATTGATCAAATATGCAAAAAAAAACGAAAGAGAAACAAATATTTATATATTCTTTTTTATGCTTTTTCTTGTTTTCGTTTGGTTTTCTAGCTGTTTGTGAGCTGTGTGTGCTTTTTATATATTTATGTTATTATTTTGAACCGTGTTAAAATGGAGTAAAACCGTGTAATAAAATTAAAATGTTTGATTTTCAAACCGTGTTATTTCAAAACCGTGTAAAAAGACCGTGTAAAAAAACAGAATTAGGTGTAATTGAGAAATATGTGTAGGAAATGTTGGAGGGCATAAGTATGATAAATCGATAAAGGAAGTATCGATTTTTAATCGATTAATGCATGCATTTTTATGTAATGGATGGAAATAAAGAAAAAATATGTATAGGAAATGTTGCAGAAGATAAATATGATTAATCGATGATGGAAGTATCGATTTTAATCGATTAATGCATGCATTTTTTTATATAAGGGCGAAATAATAGAGTAATATTGTAATAATTCAGATTTAATGGTGATCTTTTCCTCAAAAATCAATGGATATAATAGTTTTCTATGGCAGTTTTGAAGTCCAGCTATATAATCCCTAGCATTTGTCATACAATTTTATCAATATCTTTGGAGTAACCAAATCAAAATATGCTTTTTATTATCTTTTGCTTTTGCTTATAAAACCATTAAAAATTAATATAAATGTACGCTTTTGGCTCGTCATGTACTGTAGGACGTCCAGTGGAGATCGTAATTGAAGTCTAGCCATATCTCATGTCGATCTTGAACTGCCACAAAACAGAGGAAACCACATCATATTTTTTCGTTTCATTCGATGGCCTGGTGGCCAGCTGTTAACCGGTTCTCGAATTGATGCCTTGAGGCGTAGTACTCGCACACCCCCACTTTACAGAAACATAAATTGTTACATGGGCTCCAGCAATTCCTTTGTGGCTGTAACTCTGACTGTGACTTGGCTAATTAGCAGTTAACAATTGCAACATTGACCTCCGCCTTCCCTCCTCCTCCGCCTCCTCCATAGTTGTTCTTTCTACCAAACATCAAGAATGCTTTGGCGCTTTGTTCTATTGTCTCTATGGGCGAGAGAGATCAAAATAAAGATACAATAAACATGGCAGCAGGTTTACCTTGTTGGTAACCTCAAAAGAAGAAGAACTTTGCTCTCTCTCTCTCGCGCTCTTTCTCTCTGTTAACTGGTAGACATAGAGGCAGAGTTGCTGGAGTGTCTCTGCAGCCTTTGAAAAGCGCAACATTGTTGCTTTTGCCATTTTAATGCTTTTGATGCCCTTCCCAGAGAGAATGGTACATGTGCCTGGACAAACACGTTGCGTTCCGATGGGGTTTTGGCAAATCGATTATTTTAACTCTTCTTTAAGTGCCAAAACACCAAGAGTATATCGAAAGTCGTTGCTTTCCAGCTTATCCTTTACTTTTCTGTACTGCTGGCTGCAGTTTGCCCGTTGCCTTTTGGCCGTCTGTTGCTGTGCTGTGGCTGTTGTTGCCATTTTGCTTGATTTTCCGCCAACTGCCAACTTTGCCAATTGCCATAACTGTGGTCTATGGTCTATGGTGTGTGGTGTGTAGCCCGTTGCTGCCCCGACATTCGCTGGCGCTTTTTTTGTTTGTCTATATATCTATGTGTCTATATAAACATGATCGTTTTGGCCAATTTCTTGTGCTTTGCTTGGCGCTTTTTATTTTGTTTTTTGTTTTGATTTCTGTTGTGTGGCAGGGGCCATGGCATGGTGCAACAAAACAAAAACATGTTGCCTAAATGTTGTTGCTGCTGCAGTTGCAGTTGCAACCAACTATTGCCGCTGCTGTTTGGTTGCTGCTGCCGATGGTTGTGTAACAATTGGAAGCCTTTTCGACTCGAAATTGAACTTTGGTTTGGCAAACAGAAATCCTCAAGGGGGTACTACTGGAAGTATTTTCATATCGCTTTCATGATATTTGGGAATAGGAGGGGACTTGCACGTGCGTAGAGTATTTATAGGAAACTTATAATGGGGTATCCGATTTTATTGTACGGATATAAACAATAATACTATTTTGGTACTCTGTGGAATACAATTTGGGAGATTATGCATTTGGACAACAAGAAATTTGATGAGAATAACTTCAGAAACGTTTCAAAATCAAATGTGGAACAATGACTGTTGTAAAATCTGTTTGAAACTGTTTCCAAAATGCATACAACTTTTTGATATATTTTTTTTTTTTTAAAACATACAAATATTATTAACTATTAAATTGTATCAATAAAAATCGCTAAACAGTTTTTCGATATGTTTAATGTTTCAAATATCAATAATATGACATTTGTGACCCAATAATATCAGATATAGGCGAGGGTATATTCCGATTTTAAAAATGTTTAGCCAAATTGACATGGAAATGGTGCAAAAAATATTAATTTTTTTTTAAATTTCATACAAAAAGAATTTCCTAGCCATCAATCTATGCTTTTCGTATACACTTCGCCCCCAAATTCGAAAAAACGCAATGAGGAAACGACTTTCTGTCAAATTCCTGTCTTTGCTGTCAAATTTTACAAATGCCGCTATGCAGCAACATTGTATGTGCTATGCGATATATTCAGGTAATACTGTTAAGACAGCTTTGCAGCAGTGTATCAATGATAAGACAGCTTTGCCCGTGTATCACTGTTGCGAACAGATAATTGACAGCCCCAACAACGGTTTGCCTCCACATCCAGACGCGGAACCGAACCCCAAGCCCCCAAATGCAGGCCTCTGGAAACGTCATGCATGCGTCATACTGCTCGTACTGTAGTCGTGCTCGTGGGTGCAAGTACTGTATGAAGCGTCACTCAAACAAAACTTCACAAAAAGAGAATACAAAAAAGAGAGAACCCAAAAGAAACCTGGAAACAGGAAGAAACACGTTTCTTTCGGCTGGGGCTCAAGGCAGGACGGAGGAAAGCGGAAGGAGGGGGAGCAGGCACGCGGAGGGAGCATGAAGGGGAGGGAGGGATGGGTGAATGGAACCAATCAACCAAACCACCAGCCCAAAAGAGAGGACCAAAACCAAAAAAAATCCAAACTGGAGCCCCAAAGTCTCCAGCGTCTCGCAGTCGCAGAGGCTGATTCCGATAGCTGGCGGCAATTTTCGAGTGATTAGTCATCCGACGACGAACGGGCGGAAGAACGGAGAAGGAGAATCATAAATCAGCAGAAGCACACGCAGAAGAAGGTGCAAAAGAACTAGGCAGAAGAAGGGAGAGTCCCAGTTCAATGTTTTCCCCTCGGCTCTTGGGAGATCAGAGGCCCAGCCTTAGCTTTAGCTGAAAGCATTAGAATAAGTTTCTAAAATGCTTTTAGGAATACCCTTTATAAGAAAGGTATATCCGATGAGTGAAGATAAAGGAAGGTTTCTGATTCCATGAAGCATATTAATGTTCGAATCCATAGAAAGCCCTTGATCTTTAAGATCTAGGGGACCCAATTTTGGGATGTAGACTCTTCTTTGAGCTCAATTAAGATCAAGTTTTGGGGAACCTTTTGGGAACAAACTGTTGTGGCATCCACAATTCAAAAGATACGCGACTCATTTTTGTTGATTTATTTATAATGCTTTTCGATACTTATCTTTGAAAAATCATCCTGATCGAGTAGTTTTAGAGCAAAAGATTTCATATTATGCAGTTTTCATCCTAAAAACAAACATAATATTCTTTTGAGAGTATTTTAAACTCATTTTCTTTCCGAAATACATCGTGTTCTGCTCAAATAAACATCAAATAAACAGTTTCCCTGTGTTTTCCACATTCGAAGTATCCCTATAGCTCTTATATTTCCTATATAATGATCTTCTCGCCTTACGAAAGCTACTTTCAAGTCGGTTTTCATAGATGAAGCTGTATTTGAAGCAAAAGCTACAGCTGGAGCTGTATCTGTATCTGAAGTTCAAATTTCTAGATCTGGAGCTGGAGCTGAGGCTGAAACTAGATCTGACACCAAGGGAAACCTTGTAAAGCATTTTGCGCGTCTGGAGTGTAGTGGAGTTGGAGGCCCATGCGCCTAATCAATTTTATCGTTTTGCCTTAATTTGATGAGATTTTATCGGTTTCGCTTGTGTTCTGCATCTTCTTCGTGTTCTCTCTTATTCATCATCAAAGTTATTCTTTTCATTCTTTGCATAAATTAAATCGGCTAATGGTCATAAATTTTGATCCCCCTCCTCCCCCTTGCCCCCGATTGTCTGAAAGCGTAGCTCCTTTAAACGTGGTTTTTTGTGGGATTTATTAGCTGACCTTCAAGTGTTATAATAAATAAAACAAGAAAACACAACTTTGGGGTTCTGTGAGCTGGTTTTCTCGTTAATTGACGGAGTGACTGACACAAGGGCCGTAGCTGTTGATGGCTGGCCGTTGGCCGTTGGCCACCACTGCGGCCAAAAGGAGCTCAAGTTATTAATGCGGTGGGTGTGTTGTAAGATGACTAGTGTTGATAGCCTGTTGATCGCTGATTGGAAGTAGGTTTATTAAACGATTTTGGTGGGGAATGGGCATGAAAATAGTTGGAGTATTCTTAAGATTTTATAACCCATTCTCACAGAGCGATACCACCTACTTTAAGATCTATCTACTTAAGCCAAGATATGAGACTGAATCAAATTTGGACCGATTTTACAGAGCTTTTGATTACTTTTCTTCTAACTATTAAAAAAAAACACATTTGTGGTAGTGGCTTTCTCTACTTTTTTGTCTCTATTAATAAAAATAACCAACTATATTCCTGGGATAAAAATATATATATCTCTCTATGAACCCATAAAAATTGCATAAAACTATTGTACTACCAGATGCAATTGAATATATATACACTGTCAGAATTAAGTGGTTTAAAGTATTTTCCATCTGCGATTTTGAAAAGAAAAATAATTTCTTCCGACAAATGATTTGATTTTCTATAAGATTGGCCAATTTTTATAAGTGTTATTTTGTTGCATTATTTTTTGTACAAACTTTCAAACGAATAAAGATCTTTAATTTAAACGAACAAAATGTATTGTCACACCTAAGCACTTTTTTAGCAGCTATGTTCTTGTACAGTCGAAATTCTCAGCGAAGTTTTCTATATAACAAATTTAATTCCAGAACACTGCAATGCTATAATTCTGCAAAATCTATACTACGAATTTTCCGTATAACGAATTCCCTTGAGATTTGCTATTTGGAAGACTGTAATTTCCCCATTTGGTCACTATTTTTTGGACAACGAATCATACTACATACTAATTTAATTCTAGTTCTGTGGAACTGTCCCATATTCAATCTCGAAATACCTCCAATTAAAAAAAAAATGAGAGGTAAGGAAAAAGAAAACCAGAATTTTAAATCCAAAATATTCCTAATCAGTCAATACATACATAATCGTATGTAGAACCCCGGCAAGGCACGCGGAACAGGTTGACAACGCCCGGTTATTTATTATATCCATTCAATCTCTCTCCCGCAAGACGCAACATCTCTATCGGGGGCATATAATTTCAACAAAAAAGCGTACAAACGAAAGAAATAATAATCAGAATTTGTGTATTGTATATTGTATATAGAAGAAATTAGCACATTTCAAACAGGAAATACACTCAAGAATCGCAAAATACGAAGAAAAAAGCAAAGAGCGATTCTCCCCGGGTCTGTGGTTGGACTCGCGCGCACTCGTAACGTCGCGGGTACAAAGAATACTCCTCCTCCCCTCCCCCCTTCTCTCTATAGGAAAGTCAAGCAACGACCTTGAAATGTCGTTGTATATAAAATAGAATTCTCTATGTGTGTGCCTGCCCCCTCGACCACGTTTTGGGGCCCAATGAATCATTATATATTGTGCGCCTCAGTCTCTGAAAGTATCTATAATGTAATGGATATTCCGCTTGATTTATCTGTCGTTTCTGTCGTTTTTTTTTTGGTCTGTGGAATCTTGTTAGCCATAGAGTCTCGTGATTTGTGGATGTGTCTGGGTAATACTCGAATGCCGGCTAAATCGAGCAAATATTTTGAGAGATAAGTCAACAGAATTATTTGATAAACACCTGTTCCACGAGAGAGAAGGTTGTGCTTTCCTTTTTTTTTTTTCCAGTGAAACCCTTTAGAATTCTATTAGAGTTCTACTTATTTTGATAAAGATTTTAATGGGAGATCATAAATAAAGAAATGCAGAAAATGAGCTCATTCAAAACTATGATGAAATTAATGAAAAAAACGTGGCAGATATACAGAGAAAGTTTCCCTGAAAGGCAGGCCACGGAATAGACCTTCTGCTTAGTCTTTAGACAGAGATTTTAGTACCTATTCCTGGGACACACTCTTACAGGATTTATAGTTCAGACTTTCGTATATATCAAGACATAAAACGTCTTTTAAGAGCTTTAGTTTTATGAGTAATTAATATGCCATACAGAAACTACTGATCTCCTTTTAAAAGTTATATTTCCAGAGCTATATTTTATGTATATCTTTAAAATCAGAGTCCCAGTTTTAATCAGCCACATCCAGTGCTTTGACTGGAAAAAATCACTTTAATTATCCCCTCTTTAAACTTTGTAGTCATATTCATTTAGCTTGACCTCCAGACCTCAAACGAACGCAAAAACGACTCGTTTATACACAATGAAGATCAAACAAACCGCTCAAAAAAAAAACAGGCTTGTCGTTCTCCTTTTTCCGGACCTTTATACGCATCTGTGAGCCTCTACTTCGGGTTCGGTTCGGTTCGGGTCTAAAGCGCCTGAATAAGACATAAATCAGCAAAATTATGTTCGAAACGCCCTTTAAGCGTCTCTCTGGCTCTTGGCTCCCTCTGTCTGTGTGTCTCCTCGTATACCTGTCGTTCGTTCCTCCCCCCGTGTGTTGTTGAGTTTTCGCGCGTTGCCACACTTTGTGCCCCTTTTTATGGCATTGTCTGGTATGGCATGCCCCCAATAATGAGGATTCTCTTCTATCCACGAATTGGATTTGTTTTGATTAAAGGCGAGAGCCCTCCTGCGATTCTTCTGTTTGCTTCGTCTTTCCTTCTGGTCTGCTGTTCTGTGTCCGTCTGGCAATGCCTTTTGTTGGCGATCTTTAATGTGATGGAGTGGTGGCCCGTTTTGAAGGACATTCGTTTAATTTAGGACCTGAGAAAAACATATATTTTGAAGCGTTGCTTATTATGGCGTCTCATCGCCATGTATATGTGCATAAATACATTTATTTCTGGCTAGGGATATGTTTTTCTTAAGTGAAGCAGAGTCGTCGTTGAGTGGGGGCTTGGAATTGTTGAAAGATGGAAAAGAACCGCCTAAAGAACACCTAGATATCAGGGACTAAGAGAGGTAGAGTAATCAAACTTTTCATAAAGATTTCTGTGATTATAGCCAATATTATTATTATTATCCACTTTTGAAAAAAGTTCCTTCAAAACCCACAAACAGGAAAAAAGCTGTGATAGCCACAATTTTGAAGATATTCAGCTGAAACTTTGAATAGTTGTAAACACACGTATTATCGATAAATTGTGTAATAATCCTCAATCAAATCGCATAATTATTACAGGTAGAACAATCTTTTCTCCAATCGAAAAAGCAACCACCTGTGCAACTCTGCCATCAATTGTCCAACAGAGTTGTCAAACTTTGGGGAAACAATAGCGCCATCGGGTGACAAATGACAATTGACAGGCGCAATTTATAAAGAAAAAAGAAAAAAAATAGTGGAAAAAGCGTGGAGGAAGAGAGAGAGGGGAGGATGGATGTGGATGCCCATGTCCATGGCCGGAGGTTGTAGAACTCCACCCAGAGGAGAACGAACGGGGCAACGACAACAAAAGACAATAAAAATCGGCTCAAAAGAACGAAAAAGAGATCATTGGACACATTTGCGGGACAACAGAGGCAGGCAAAGAAAGACATAAAGAAGAAACTAAACTAAAACACAGAAAGAAGAGAAAGAAGCGAAGAGAAGAGAAGCGGTGGGTAGGAGGGAAGACACACAAAGAGCAATATATGAGCAATGTTGATGCCCAGAGAGGAGAAGCTGACAAAAGAAAGGCCAAAGACGTTCAAACATTGGCAGAACTGAAGAAGAAGAAGAAGTAGTAAGAGAAGAAGAAGCAGCATAAGAAGAAGAAGAAGCAGCATAAGGAGAAGAAGAAGCAGATGAACCAGGAGCAGCAGCAGCAGAAAAAGAAGCATACGAAGAACGACAAAGACTTGTTGCCAAGTCATAAAAAAAACAAAAAGGAAAGGCGGGATAGGAAGTGTCGAAGTGATGGATACCCTTTAGCACTATTACATGGTCCTAAGATTTGATAATGTTGAGAAAAGCAAAAAGTTGTGCCATATAAATATTTTCGGACCCAAATAAGTGTAGAATTTCTTCTAATGATGAGCACTACACGTGGTGTGCCCTCAAGGTTCAGTTCTTACCGCTTTTTGTTCTCATTATATGTGAATGACCCGCCAGACGTCCTGTTAAATTGTAAAAGTCATATGTATGCGGATGACGTCCAAATGTATGTGTTAGTCGTCCATTGAGTAAAATTGATGAGTGTATAAGTGTGTGTAACAGTGATTGTTCAATGAGTAGCTAAGGAAGCGTGTAATGGTTCACACCTCTTAATCCAGATAAATGTAAAATGTAATTATATACAAGAAGCTAACAAATGCCGATGGCTCAAAACTTCAGAAATCGAAGGGAAAACAAATTAATGATGTAGATCATGTGGAAAACTTAGATTAACATTTAACAATACGCTTTCTTTTGGGTAACAAGGAAAACTGGTAGAACATAGTCTACTAAGAAAACTCACCAACACAAATACGATATACTCAAACTAATGAGCTAACATACTGACACCCACCTTTAAATTGAAATATTTGGAAGTGACTGAATCCAAAAAAAGTAACATTTAACAACAGCCGCTACATATATAAAGACGAAGATCATCTCAATCTGCAGCAAATAAAATGGATTTAAAGAATGATAGGGTACAGAACAATTACTACATCGAATAATCTATACCAGACAGCCGAGCTACATAAATTAAGCAAATAGAACGTTGAATCTGGTAACATAAGGACAAAATTCAGGAAAACAATTTTAAAAATGCTATTCGTTGAAGTACCTTCAATATTAAAATTAGTAAGCAAATTTAGGAGAAAAACATAAAAAAAAAAATAAAAAAAAAAAAAAAAAAAAAAATTTTTTAAATAATAGCATACTAATAATAAAAGAATTAGTATTAATAATAAAATAAAGTCAAAAAAATATTAGTCATACAAAATGTTGAATAAGAAAATCATTCTTAAAAGCACACAACTATGTGAACTCCATGTGACTAGCGCATTAACATAAAGTAGAAATACTCGCGAATATACATATACAAATAAATAAATAAATAGTACAAGTCTCTTCCGATTCGGGTATTCTTCGATCTTTGTCCTGCCTTTATATATTGAAACATGATGCAATTATACAGGTGGTCTCGTCGGAGCCGAAGTTCGTCGTGATCGTCATGCATTGCGGATGCGAAGGTTGTTACGGACGAATTTGATTTCTTAACCCTTATGTCCGACAACAACAAAATTTCATATTATATTATATAAATAGCATATAAAAATATCAAAGAATTAAAAGTATTATATTATGTAAAGAACATTTTAATATAACTAAATGTTAACTTAATGGCTGCACAAAATTTAAGCCTAATATCAGTAAAATCATTTCAAATTTTAAACCCCAGGGGGCCCCCCCCCCCCCCCCC
>VHIG01000014.1:0-104050 GCA_008121275.1 Drosophila lowei | reverse complement strand
GACGACAATACTGTTGTCCTTGTCTTTCCTTTTTTTTTTCGTTTTCTTTTATGTATCCCTCCGAGTTGCTATTCACACACACACACACGATTTTCTAAGCCTTGGTATACACACTTTTTGGTATACACATGCAATTTTGTACGGCTTGGCATACGCACTTTTGGTATACACACTTGAGTCTCCGTTCGCTTTTGTGTTTTCTGATCCGTTGGGACTTCTTTATTTTGGACTTAAAACCACGGCAACGGTCCGATTCGCTGCAAAATTCTAATCAAAAACACAATGCGAATCTCTGTTGAATTTGTTCAACTTGTTCTTTTTCTTTTCTATGTACACACACACCAATGAGTCTATGCCGTTTTTTCGACACTGCTTTTCACTAAGCACCAAACAATTTTATTGTTTCTCACTGTTTCTGTTTAATACTTTCTGGGTGCCTGGGCCCATAACCTGTTAAAGTTATTTTATTTGTAATACAGCAGAAGTTCAGTATACAGAATTATATGTGCTTCCGAGTAACATACGCAAGAGACTGACGCCGAAAGAAGAACATCGATATGAGAGCATCGATATGAGAACATCGATATGCAGCAGGGCACATGCGCAGTGTTGTTAGAGATCAATATCTAATTATCGTGGCGGTCACTTTGAACAAAGAACTTATCTCCGCTGGCGGAGAACTCATCTCCACAGGCGGACATCTTGTCTCCGCTGGCGGAAAACTTATCACCGCTGGCGGACATCTTGTCTCCTCTAGCGGAAAATTTATCTCCGCTGGCGGACATCTTGTCTCCGCTGGCGGACATCTTGTCTCCGCTGGCGGACATCTTGTCTCCGCTGACAGACAATTTATCTCCGCTGGCGGGAAATTTATATCCGCTGGCGGACAATTTATCTCCGCAGACGAACAACGTTTCTCCGCTGACAAGAAACTAATCTCCGGTGGCAGACAATTTATCTCCGCAGCCGAGAACTTCATATCCGCCGGCGGACAACTTATCTCGGATGAACAATGTTTCTCCGCTGGGGGAAAACTTATTTCCGCCTGCGGAAAACTTATCTCCGCTGGCAGAAAATTTATCTCCGCTGGCGGAAATTTATTTCCGCCGACGAACAACTTATCTCAGCTGGCGGACAACTTATCTCCGCTGTCGGAAATTTATATCCGCTGGCGGAAAACTTATCTCCGCTGGCGAACAACTTATCTGCGCTGGCGGAAAACTCATCTCCACTGGCGGACATCTTGTCTCCGCTGGCAGACAACTTATCTCCGCTGGCGAACAACTTATCTCAGCTGGCGGACAACTAATCTCCGCTGGCGGAAAACTTATCTCCGCTGGCGAACAACTTATCTCCGCTGGCGGAAAACTCATCTCCACTGGCGGACATCTTGTCTCCGCTGGCAGACATCTTATCTCCGCTGGCGGAAACTTATATCCGCTGGCGGACAACTTATCTCCGCTGGCGAACAACTTATCTGCGCTGGCGGAAAACTCATCTCCACTGGCGGACATCTTGTCTCCGCTGGCGGACAATTTATCTCCGCTGGCGGACAACTTATCTCCGCTGGCGAACAACTTATCTCAGCTGGCGGAAAACTCATCTCCACTGGCGGACAACTAATCTCCGCTGGCGGACATCTTGTCTCCGCTGGCAGACAATTTATCTCCGCTGGCGGGCAATTTATATCCGCTGGCGAACAACTTATCTCCGCTGACGGACAATTTATCTCCGCTGGCGGGAAATTTATATCCGCTGGCAGAAAACTTATCTCCGCTTACGAACAACGTTTCTCTGGCGAACAACTTATCTCAGCTGACGGACAATTTATCTCCGCTGGCGGACAACTCATCTCCACTGGCGGACATCTTGTCTCCGCTGGCGGAAAACTTATCTCCGCTGGCGGACATCTTGTCTCCGCTGGCAGACAATTTATCTCCGCTGTCGAGAAATTTATATCCGCTGGCAGAAAACTTATCTCCGCTGGCGAACAACTTATCTCAGCTGGCGGACAACTAATCTCCGCTGGCGAACAACTTATCTCCGCTGGCGGAAAACTCATCTCCACTGGCGGACATCTTGTCTCCGCTGGCGGAAAAATTTATCTCCGCTGGCGGACATCTTGTCTCCTCTGGCTGAAAATTTTTCTCCGCTGCCGGACATCTTGTCTCCGCTGGCGGACATCTTGTCTCCGCTGACAGACAATTTATCTCCGCTGGCGGGAAATTTATATCCGCTGGCGGACAATTTATCTCCGCAGACGAACAACGTTTCTCCGCTGACAAAAAACTAATCTCCGCTGGCAGACAATATATCTCCGCTAACGGGAAATTTATATCCGCCGGCGGACAACTTATCTCCGATGAACAACGTTTCTCCGCTGGCGGAAAACTTATCTCCGCTGGCGAACAACTTATCTCCGCTGGCGGAAAACTCATCTCCGCTGGCGGACATCTTGTCTCCGCTGGCGGAAAACTTATCTCCGCTGGCGGACATCTTGTCTCCTCTGGCGGAAAATTTTTCTCCGCTGCCGGACATCTTGTCTCCACTGGCGGACATCTTGTCTCCGCTGGCAGACAATTTATCTCCGCTGGCGAACAACTTATCTCAGCTGGCGGAAAACTCATCTCCACTGGCGGACATCTTGTCTCCGCTGACAGACAATTTATTTCAGCTGCCGGAAAATTTATATACGCTGGCAGAAAACTTATCTCCGCTGGCGAACAACTTATCTCAGCTGGCGGACAACTAATCTCCGCTGGCGAACAACTTATCTCCGCTGGCAGAAAACTTATCTCCGCTGGCGGACATCTTGTCTCCGCTGGCAGACTATTTATATCCGCTGGCAAAAACTTATCTCCGCTGGCGAACAACTTGTCTCCGCTGGCAGACAATTTATCTCCGCTGGCGGGAAATTTATATCCGCTGACGGGAAATTTATCTCCGCAGACGTACAACGTTTCTCCGCTGACAAAAAACTAATCTCCGCTGGCAGACAATTTATCTCCGCTGGCGGGAAATATATATCCGCCGGCGGACAACTTATCTCGGATGAACAACGTTTCTCCGCTGCGGGAAAACTTATCTCCGCTGGCGAACAACTTATTTCCACTGGCGGAAAACTCATCTCCACTGGCGGACAACATCTTGTCTCCGCTGGCAGACAATTTATCTCCGCTGTCGAGAAATTTATATCCGCTGCCAGAAAACTTATCTCTGCTGACGGAAAACTCATTTCCACTAGCGGACAACTTGTCTCTCCTGGCGGAAAATTTATCTACGCTGGCGGACATCTTGTCTCCGCTGGCGGGAAATTTATATCCGCTGGCAGAAAACTTATCTCCGCTTACGAACAACGTTTCTCTGGCGAACAACTTATCTCAGCTGACGGACAATTTATCTCCGCTGGCGGACAACTCATCTCCACTGGCGGACATCTTGTCTCCGCTGGCGGAAAACTTATCTCCGCTGGCGGACATCTTATCTCCGCTGGCGGACTATTTATCTCCGCTGGCGGGAAATTTATATCCGCCGGCGGAAAACTTATCTCCGCTGGCGAACAACTTATCTGCGCTGGCGGAAAACTCATCTCCACTGGCGGACATCTTGTCTCCGCTGGCAGACAATTTATATCCGCTGGCGGACAACTTATCTCCGCTGGCGAACAACTTATCACAGCTGGCGGACAACTTATCTCCGCTGGCGGGAAATTTGTATCCGCCGGCAGACATCTTATCTCCGCTGACGCGAAATTTATATCCGCTGGCGGACAACTTATCCGCTGGCGAACAACTTATCTCAGCTGGCGGACAATTTATCTCCGCTGGCGGACATCTTGTCTCCGCTGGCAGACAATTTATCTCCGCTGTCGAGGAATTTATATCAGCTGGCAGAAAACTTATCTCCGCTGGCGAACAACTTGTCTCCGCTGGCAGACAATTTATCTCCGCTGGCGGAACTTTATATCCGCCGGCGGACAACTTATCTAGGATGAACAACGATTCTCCGCTGGGGAAAACTTATCTCCGCCTGCGGAAAACTTATCTCCACTGGCAGACAATTTATCTCTGCTGGCGGGAAATTTATTTCAGCTGGCGGACAACATATTTCCGTTGACGAACAACGTTTCTCTGCTGGCAGAAAACTTATCTCCGCTGGCGAACAACTTATCTATGCTGGCGGAAAACTTATCTCCGCTTTCGAAAATCTTTCTCCACTGGCGGACAACTTATTTCCGCTGACGAACAACGTTTCTCCGCTGGCAAAAACTTATCTCCGCTGGCGAACAACTTATCTAGGATGAACAACGTTTCTCCGCTGGGGAAAACTTATCTCCGCCTGCGGAAAACTTATCTCCACTGGCAGACAATTTATCTCAGTAGCTATTATATAGGCACATTGCTATGGGGACAGTGTTAGGCACACAAAGGAGGAATATAAATTATAGAGAAAGTAGAAAGGTTCAAGAGCATCCAAACCGTTTTCAGGAAACACTTAAAAATACCTCTAAACTATCACGTTAGATTCATTTCAAAGGGATGACCTACCTGTTTGAGGGTTGTTTGAATCGCAACATGGAACCAATCGTAAAAACAGGTCCATTGTCAGTAAGAGGGAGGAGAGAGAATATAAATGAGCGAAGGATCGATTTCGATTTGAGAGGATTTTACATGAGTGAGAAAGAGGATTGAGATCGAAGTTAGTTTACATTATCGCCGATAGGGGCGCCACCGAGTAGTAAGGAAACGGGACGGTGGTATCGGCTTTTAGGCTGAATTACCAAATTCGCAACATGTTGCTGCAGTATGTGCTTAAGCATGTACAGCTTGGCAACATGTTGATTGTAAGTGTACATCGTGTTGCTATGTTATGATGATCATGTTAAATAAATACTTATAGGATATTTTATTAACATTGAATTGGGAAAAATTATTGCTATGTTATGAACTGATCATGTTAAATAAATACTTATAGGATATTTTATTAATATTGAATTGGGAAACAAATGGTTGAAGTTTCTGATATTTACATCCTATACAAAAACATAGTAAGGGACTGGTTTTCTAGATTTCCGTATAGAGGGTTGAATAATAAGCAAACACATAATTAATGGAGATATATACAGGAGCACACAAAGAATGCAATTATAATAGGAAGACATACAAATTAATTAATGCTACTTATAGTAAATATACGACCGTCCCTTTTCCTTACTACTCGGTGGCGCCCTATCGGCGATAATGTAAACTAACTTCGATCTCAATCCTCTTTCTCACTCATGTAAAATCCTCTCAAATCGAAATCGATCCTTCGCTCATTTATATTCTCTCCCTCCCTCTTACTGACAATGGACCTGTTTTTACGATTGGTTCCATGTTGCGATTCAAACAACCCTCAAACAGGTAGGTCATCCCTTTGAAATGAATCTAATGTGATAGTTTAGAGGTATTTTTTAAGTGTTTCCTGAAAAACGGTTTGGATGCTCTTGAACCTTTCTACTTTCTCTATAATTTATATTCCTCCTTTGTGTACCTAACACTGTCCCATAGCAATGTGCCTATATAATAGCTACTCACAGCTAACAGCTAGAACAGAAACTAGTCATCTTTTAACAACGATGGATGACCTCGAAATCATTTTTATCGATTCCCAACCGGAATCAACCATAAATCTGGACTCTCAGCCGAGCTCCGTAGACCTATCCCAGATTTTTGGGATTAAGACCCAAACCTATCTCGAGAGCAATCTCGATAACTTCAACTGGTTAAGTGAGATTAAATGGGATGATGACGACGATGACCCAAGGAATGCAACGCCTAATAATGATAATCCATCATACATTTTCCCGGATGATGACAGCATTTTCGATTTAGTAGATAATCAGGACCACAATAAAAGATCTCGACTCCAGGAACTACTTCGGGACGAAGATGATGATGATTTAATTGCTGCGGTAAAAATAACTGAGGCGAAATTTTAATAATACGAATACATATTTCTATAATAAGAATATTTGATGTATTTTTCTAAAAATAATAAATACAACACATTTAAACACTATTTATTTTCAATGTTTTCTGTTTTACTTTTGATTGGTTGAATTTCACTTCCTCTTATTACAAGAGAATCATAGGATTCGTTTGAAAAACAGGTTTCTTCCAAGTGAGGATTACACAAAAAAAAATAAGTGGATTTCAGGTAGAATACAGATGCTTTTGAATGTATTTATTGATTTAATTTAACATCCTATTATAGTTGGTAAATTTATGTAAAGGTATTTATATTTAAAACGCACAGATTATTTTATTTCTGAATATTTATTTTACATTTCTGGTTTTAATTCCTTGTTATGCTTAAATAAAATATGCATATCGAAGTCAATTCTCAACCAAAACAGTTCAGTTCCTGGACATAAGTAACATCGATAAAATGATGATTTTGATTTTGAATAACTGAAGTTGTGGATTTTAAAGGTGTTTTTTCAGTTCATTGCGGGAACTAAAAGATGTTTTACATAACACAACTCGCAATGAAATGTCCTCATTTCGAAATGAAAATGAACTGGCCTATCTTAATAACTTACAGTTCTTATATAGGAAGTGATGAGCATATGAACAAAAATTGTATGCATTTTATTCTGTTTATATAATTTTTTCATGTTGACGGTTATAATAATAATGAAATAATATACTGCAGTGTATCTATAATTCATCCCTTATTACTCAACAACCAATCAGATTTAAGACATCTGGTCTTTACAGCTTTAAAACCATTTACTTATTATCACTCCACTACCAATCTGCTCAGATCACATTTGTATAAAATTGAATTAATGAGAGTATAAAAGATCATGCAATCTTTTAAATAATTTAGTATAAATCCGTTAGTAGATTGAATAGTTTCTATTACTACAATGGTATGTAAGCAACTTTTTATTTCTGTATATAAAAGGATAACCACTTAATAAAATATATACATAGGCTTTCCTAGAATTACTTAACGAGACAAAGCCGGCGATTGGTTACACCAAGGTGGAGGACCTATGCATAGGATTTGAGTACAAGATCAATGGATGTAAAATCAAAAACATCATTTGGAAATAAAGTAGTCCTTTATTTAACTGATAAGGACAACGAACAGCTTTGGATATTTTTACCTAAAAGTTATGTAACCAAATTTTCCACAAAAACGCCCTTTAAGATGTTGAAGGAGCATGGAATTTCACATCTTATATATAAAGGAAAAGAGATGACTAGATACAGCACTGCCCATTTCCAATTTATATGTAAAGAGTAAATAAAGACTTCAATGGAAGAAATTTTATATATGTACATATATGTAAGAGAATAAGATACTATAAATGAAGACTTCAATGGAATACATCTTATATATGTAAGAGAAGAAGAGACAACTATACATGTAAAGAAAAAAAAAAAGGAAAAAGGTTGAGAATATACATATGTAAAAAGAGATGACTAGATATAGTATTGATCATTTCCAATGCATAGGTAAAAAAAAAAAGGTTGAGAATATACATATGTAAAAAGAGATGACTAGATATAGTACTGATCATTTCCAATACATAGGTAAAGAAAATTATAAGGGTAGCAGAGCAAAGACGTGGATATAAAGAGTCCTGCTCTTTGATTCAATATCAGTATCAGATTCAAGAAGTCAACTGCAAGATGTACGCGAAGCAAATAAAACTTTTTTTGATGCAATTCGAAGAGATGATCTTCGAGGAGCACATACAAACTCTGGAAAACCTGATGAACATTTTGGAGGATCTGGAGGAAAAGGAGCTTCAGTACTCCAAGTTTGGCTTTCATTATAAGCTGTGCCCCTGGAGCGATGATGATGCAACGGACGGACCTGACACATGCCTGTGTCATACCCTACCAAACAAGAAAGCTGAAGCTATAGACTTAATGCTTAAGTACTATAACTTAAATAAAAGAATGTATCCCAGCTCAAAAAATCAATAAATATCTTAAATATCTTTGAAATAACATTGTGTTTTTATTTTAAACAAATTTTCTTAAACATTTTTATTATTAACTTATCATTATAATTAAAATCATTTTTCTTAAATTGTTTTAAAAACAATTTAATGTTTTTTGTTGCTTTTAAATATTCCATATAGATACAGTAATGACCGCATGTATTTGAAAAATATCCTTGCAGTGGTTGTTTATTAAATGTAAACTTTGTTGAATTTTTCCTTAATATTTTTAAAAATTCTTTATTTTGAGGATATTGACCATATGAATCAAAAAATTCTGCTGAATATTTGTTAACAAAGTAAAAAGCAACCTAATGGGTTCCTGGATGGCTTGAAGAATCTGTGTTTGCTATTATTAAAGCAGGATATTTCGAAATTACTTTGGGCAGCTGATCAGAGGGATAAACTCCTTTAAAAATTGTTTTTGTTTTGAATGCTTGGAAAGCAACTTATCGATTTGCAATGTATTCATTTTTTACAATAGAACACGAATATTTCTATGTTTATCAATATCAATCATTGAGTCATATTCACAGTATACCAGACAAGTAACTGCTTCTGTAAGAGGCTCAGAAAATCGTCCTTCAATTCGGATGGCTCCTTGAGAAATTAAATTTGAGCATACAGTTGAATTGTGATGGTCTGCAGTTAAGTCAAATGCTAATATAAAACTGTTTTTATCAAACATTTCCTTTGTAATTTGTAAGCCTCGATCATAATGTTTTATTCCACTTGATCTGAATAGCATATTATATCCTCTAGAGCTTTGAGCATTTTCAGAGTTCGAGAAATCAAACTCAAGTGCCTGCGATGGTACTTGTACTCCATTAACCAATAGATTAAAGCGTTGAATTTTAAAATGATCAAAATTGAAGGGGTTCAAAGCCCGATTTCCAGAATATGATTTGTTTTTTACCATGCAAAAAGCCAAAAAATTCGGAAGCTGTCCAATAACTGCATTGTCAATTGATAATGTATTATTTCCTGGGTATATTGTAAATGATTTTACTTGAACTTTGCTGTATGGATAAATGGCATTTTTAGTTTGTAAAACATGATGATGAGCCAATAAAATGCTCGGATTAATAGTTATATGGTTCATGAATAGTTGTGCCTCCAATATTTTAAGATTTGATTCAGTTTCAGATTCCATTAAATAAAATGCTGTTTTTTCAATGTTAAAAGTAATCCTCAAATCCACATTATTTATAAGCAGTTTTGGTTGATTAAATATATCTCCATGAACTTTTCCGAATAGTTCAACCTTATTACTGTTTTGAAAAATATTTTTGAGCATAATGGATCCATCGGTGTTAACGTATCTACCAGATAATAATTTACCATAATTAGGATAATAACCTTGAGTGGCTAAGTGACTTTCACTAGCGTCACTACCATAGTTTAAAATCGTTTGCAAATATGATCTATAATGATAGTTATTATCACTCTGAGAAACCAATATATTATTTAAATATACGGACGAACTTCTAAACATTGAATGCAAAATATTGTTCACTACTCCAACATCGTTTCCTTCAATGTTGGCATTATCACTTTTCTTAGTTGCACAACAAGTCTTAAGTAAACACTTGATAGGTCTCGATATGTTTCCCCGTTTCCTAAGCAAACGAATTCAATTGAAGAAGCACTGTCCAACGAAGCTATGGGGTTATATGAAACTTCTTCTGTTCTCAGAATAGAGCTTTGTGTAGGATGTGGCTCAAACAGATCCAATTCGCTTTTCATACATTCAATATGGGTGGTCATTTTGATTTAGAAAAAATACAGTGTCTCTTATAGTTAATTTTTTGTTGATTTTTTTTCTTTTGGGTCTCGACTGCGTATGTTTGCGTCCCTTTTAGATGATAAATGAGATAGTTTTTTAACTAGACCTTCTCTTTTTATTCTTTTTACCTGCCCCATTTTGGAATCTGGTTAACTTATTAATGGCTTTATTTGATAGGTTTTGCAAAGCAATTTTGCTTTGTTCTTGAATAATGGTTCTTAGAGGTTTTCGACCAAACTCATTTATTAAAGCCTTTCCAGTCTCAGAAGCTTGGTTTTTAATTGCGTTAATCCCCGAAAGGAATAGTGGTTTTATGTAATTAAAAAGACCACTAAAAAAATTTCCAATTCCTCTACCTTGCTGGATAACTCTGGGTGAAACATAAAGACTTCCTATATGATTCAACCCTCCTCCACACTGATTTAAATAATATTGTTGATAAGATTTCGTCATGATGGTTATTTCTACTCTGAATAAATTTCCATCTTTACAGTATTATTTATAGCATTTCTTTTCGTTTTCTAAAGTGAAGCGTGACAAAAATTGGAATTGCTGAAGATTCAAATGGTACTTTATATCCTTTGGAATCGGTAATTAAGATCGAAATTTCTTTTGGCGACCATATTTCAATGGGATAATATTCAATATTGTTGAATTGTATAAGTTGCTCTTTGCCATTATAATGTAATACTCGAAGACACCGAGGTCTTTTATTTCCAACACATCTTGGTTTGATAATGTCAGTGTAAACAAAAATCAACCCATTTTCAAACTGTTCAGACTCTATTGAGTCATTTTCATATCTAAATGTTTCTCCATTTACTAAGCTAATAACGAATTCTGTTGTTTCTTCAGATACAATTGAGGTATTCTCAGGCCTGCTTTTTATACATTTATTTAGATATAAGTCTGTAATTCCTACTTCCCATTCATCGTTCATGTTTTCAGGAATATTTACAATGTTTGTAAATGCACACTTAACGTTATCATGATATACATTTAACGAATCATTACTAAGTAATGTCACGAAAAACTCTGTTAAATATACCATCTTTACGTTCTACGTTCTTTGCAGTTTATTAATTATAGGAAAACCAATTAATTTTGTTTTTTCCAATTTGTACGGCCTTACTGTTTCTAACAGACCTCGTCAACTTTTCCCGTCCACTTACGTATTTCAAGTCTTGAAATGGATTTGTTTCACTTTTATACCTCTTAAGTTTAACTCTTAGTTTTCGCTGTTTATCAGTAAGCTTCACTTTAGTCAATGCTGGTTTTTTCGATGTGTGAGTGTCTAAAAATGAAGTATCCTCAACTTTACGCTTATTATGCTTTGAGTTGAAAGATTTTTCGGTCAGAAAATCTTCATCATCGATGTCGATAGGTAAATCAGGATACTCGTTGGTGATAGAGAGTTCATTTTTGAGGAATCATTATTTGTATTGTTAGGAATAGAAGTGTTGGGTTTTACATCTAACCAAACTGACTCGTCTTGTGTTTGTATTCCAATGCTTTGAGGTGGTGAAAGTGGTTTTTTCTGAGTTGTTCGTATATCCATTGTTTTATTTCTTTTTTTTATTTTGATAGTAACACAATTCTTGACGTATTTTAATCCATTTATTAAAGTCACTAGTTTTTTTATCATTTAAAATAGGCAAAAACGTTATATTTATTAAATCGTTTTTCTGGGCATTATTTACCAATTTTTGATATGCATTCGGATGCATTAAAATAACTTTGTTTAATTGATGCTTATTTCTAAGCATTGTTCAATATTTTTCCAAAAATCCCCGAAAGCAATGAACTTATTAGAATAGGTAAAAATCCTCCTTTTGGATGAGAACTTTTCTCTTAGAATTTATTGACCGTTTTGGACATGAAATAAAACGTAATGCATTTTTATACTTTTTTAGAGCATATAGTTGCTTTTTGATATCTTATGATTTCCTCGTAAAGTATTCAACACTATCTCCACTAATGCTTTTACCAACTCAATGTCACAATTACTAATAATTGCATTTCGAAGTTTATTATTTGCCCTGTTGAGCACATACAATAAATGTTTGTTCGCTTTCAGTCGATTTAGATTCTTTTTGTAAACCATTTTCATCTGAAAAGCAAACTGTATACACAGAATTAAAAATATCTGTTCGAAATCTAAGGAGATCATTTATTCCCTGAGTAAGATCAATAAGTAAATAACCATGTGGTTCATCTGTCACCTCCTTATATATTCTGAAGAGCTCCTGAGAATTTTCAGGATAAATTTGTCTTGCTAAGCATTGAAATTGTAGCTTATCTCTAGGGTTTTTGAACGCAACGATGTATTTTGTGTTTAATGAAATATCTCGAGTATGTGATGATTTATGAAATATATTTTGTGTTACTACTATTACGGATAAATTTCTGTGGTGTGATCCTTTTGTAAATAGCTCACATACATTTTTATTAAATGCACCCATCATTAAGTCATCTAGTATTAAGAGAATAGGCTCATTATTTTCATTTTCAATTGTTTCGGGAACTCCTTTATAGTATTCGATGTTATTAAAATTTGGTTTAGCATGCTCCTCTCCATAACACCAAATTATTCGATTAATTGAAATGCTTAGCAAGTCATTTCTTTTGTTTATTAAATTTTCTAAAAACGTTGTCTTACCAGACCCTGAAGGTCCGCAAATAAGCATTGTAAAAGGATGTATAAATTGTTTAAACATTTTTGGTTATATTTTATTTATTGATTTTTTATAAATGTTTTCTAACATCTAAGATATTCTAATTACGTGTCTCTTGATCGCGTTTTTTGTGGCAGTTTTTTTTCGAAATGAGTATCAGATCCGCAATAATCACAGTAAACAACTTGTGTGTATCCGCTTTTGCGAGGATCCTTTTCAAACAAACGCTTAAATGAATCCATTTTAAACAACTAGTTACTACAAGTGTTTAATACAAACTGAAATTCTAAACATATGAGTCACCATTACAGTAGACAGCGTAGTTCGAATTTTCCAAGATAACAAATAGCTTAAATAAATTATTTAGAGCACATCTAAGAGGAATTTTTTTTGTGGATTCTACAGTTTGTAAAAAGTTTGGATAAAATGTGAGACTTTTTCCTATATCGATATCAATAATATTATTTTTTAAATACTTAGATAAAAACTTTTTTAATTTCACCACGTACAATGACGGTGCTAAATCTATTTAGTGGTGAAAGTATTTCACCTAAACTTAAATATGATATTTCACCATCTGACCATTCCAATCCATTTATGGTCTGACGATTAATATTTTGTTGTTTAATCATTTCACTATCCAATTCATTTAGATGATATGGGGGTTTGAAATGAAATGAAAGAAGTTTGGTGTTACTGTTCCGGTTTGCATAAACGCCAATTCCTTAATAAAAAGTTGTTTATTATTTCCAAAGAGATATTGAAAATCAACTATAACGCTTGAATTCCTGTCGATTGTGTTCATGTTGGTTTGAGATTTTGTAAGAAACTGAATGAGTCGGCGATGTCTATCGTCTTTATATACAGCCCAATTCAGTAAGAGTTCTTAGTTTAACAAAAGCATTCAACCCAAATGGACACGCTTCAATCAAAAAGAATTAGGTCCACTAGAAAGAAGCAGGATCACGAAGTCATTTTCGGTCTCGAATATTATGTAGTACATAATTTAAAGCTAAAATGCGGTTTTTCAACTACAAGAAAATTCACTCCAATGATATGGATGCAGCAAAGCAAAAACAATTTCGTTGGTTTAGATAAAGATGAATGGATGCAATTGGTTACATACAAGGAGTATATCCAATTGAAACTTGATCAGTATGATTTTTTGATGCCTGATACAATTATAGACCATCCATTATTGACCACTATTAAATGTAATTTTAGATTTCGAAAATCAGATAAGCAGTATGTTTTATAATAAATCAGTTTGGAAATAAAATTGAATTTGATAGTGAGTCCTGGAGATCATTTTTAAGATTAGGCATTTTTTTTACCACATTTTTTATGTTGGAATACGATACTTAAGCAACAAATTATATACCTTTACTATAATAATATTATTCCTAAGTGTGCAGCCTTACAAAAATATGATGTTCAACTAGCTGATTTGGACGGTACTTATGATAGAAATGTGCAAATAGATTTAACCCGTTTATGCTTTGAAATTTCAAAAAAATGTGTAATCAAATAAAACGCGATGTTCTTGAATATAAGCAATCACTTTTAAATAAGCAATCATCCCAACCTAACAATAAAAAATAAAAAAATTATATTTAAAATGAGTAAGCAACAAGTTGTTAATGAAATACATAAACCTGCTAGAAAAAATTTTATTCGTCGTAAATTCGTACAAAAGGGAATTAATGACACGTGGCAAATCGATTTAGTTGAAATGATACCCTTTTATAAGGAAAAACAAAGGATTTAGATATTTGCTAACAGTGATTGACACGTTCTCGAAGTATGCATATGCAGTTCCCGTTAAGTCCAAAACAGCTTTAGATGTTTCATCAGCATTGAAGAAAATATTCAAAATATCTAAACATATACCTAAAAATATACAATCTGATCAAGGAAAGGAGTTTTTCAATGTAGCCTTCGGGGAGTTAATGAAAAAAAAATAACATTAACCATTACCATACATATACACACCTTAAGGCATCTATTTGTGAACGTTTTAATAGAACATTAAAAAATCGTATGTGGAAAATGTTTAGTATGCAGGGTAATCATGTGTGGATTTATACCTTGCATGACTTAGTAAATGATTACAATAATTCATATCACCGTACTATAAAAATGAAGCCTATAGAAGTAACCAAACAAAATGAAGAGTTTATTTTGAAAACAGCTTATAATATTTGTAAGGTATTTCCTAAACACAAGTTTTCCATTGGTGATCCTGTTAGAATAAGTAAATATAAAGGTATTTTTACGAAGGGATATGATCCAAACTGGACAACAGAAGTTTTTAAAATTTTAAAAGTAAAGTCTACTAATCCTGTAACATATGAACTGCAGGACTATAAGGGGAAATGATCAAAGGCTCATTTTATGATCAAGAACTCCAGAAAGTGAAAGATGAAAATGCTTTCTTAGTGGAAAAAAATACTCAGAAGGAAAAAGGAACAAGTTTTTGTTAAATGGTTAGGTTTTGATGAAACACACAATTCATGGATAGATAAAAAGAGTATATTAAAATAATTAAACACACAAAATAGTTATCAGATTTTATTTATTTTGGTATATTTACATTAAATACATTTTATTTTACATTAAAAATAAAGTTTTAATTATATACAAATTAAAAATGGTAATAATATAATGTTAAAATTACTTATACAATATTTCGTGTATTATTACTAGCATCTAAAATATTTTGAATTTCACAGTGGTTATGAGCTAATGTTGAAATATTATCAGGTAATATAAATCTTTTGTCATCCTTATAATTTAGACTTATCTTATTTACAATTTCAGTATAAATTTTATGACCCCTACTTCTAATAACTCTTTGTTGTCCATAATAGGTTTTTATGTTTTAATGCATTCAATATAATGAGTATGGGATAATCTTTTCACTACTGACTTTTTACACCTTTTACCTTTTTATGTTATAGTCAGTGTGTTATCATCTCTAGCAACTAAATATGAGTATGCTTTCGCTTTTAATCCTGCAAACGACGTCATTATTCTACCTGCATTTTCGTCTTTCATTAATCCTAGTTCTTTTGTTATTAGCCAGATTTATACCGAATCTGTTTGAGGCTTGGTAATTGGATGTATCAAAGCGATTAGGATTGTCTTTAATTAAATCATAAAAATCTTCTTCTGATGATATAATAAATGAATCTGTATCCATATAGAGTATTTTTGACGATGGACATTTTACATGATGAAAATTATAGAAATAGTCATACATTAACCATTTCGAAAGTTCTAGTACACTAACTCCAATGTAAATGGGCTTATCATACAAAATTCTAGACTTAGTTGATTCAATTGCAGCCAAATTATTTCCAAAGATTTCAACACTGTGGAAATTGTGTCTCGCTATGCGTTGTCTAAACCCTGCTGAGTTCTGTCTTGAATTATAATGTTTAACTAATGCAACCTCACGACGTTTTTCTACATTTTCCATAGTTTTGCAGTAAACGGCATTAACCATTAATTTATAAAAGTTTATCTCAAAGTCATTGCTAGCTAATTTTCTAAGAAATGTATTGAGGTCAATATAAGGTTTCAGCCAACAGGACTGATTAAAAGATACAACTCGAGATATTTTTTCTAAAATCATGCCTTGCTCTATACATAACTGTAGCTGTTTCAAATGTATTATATAGTTCTTTTTATCGGTTAAGTCAGCTATTAGTTTTGTCTGCTTTCCTCCCGGTGGAATCTTATTTTCTGGGCAAAAGGTAAGCTATTATGCTTATTATGAATATCATCAGGATATCGCAAATCTACTTCTAAAATATATCCTACATCACTAGATGTCGATATGCTAAGAACGTTGAAAGATGAAATTTCATCGTTACTTAGAAATTTAAAATTAGAAAATGGAAGGGGTTGACTCATAGCCCATCCATATAAGTTGTTGGCATCAATATATGAAAGGAAATTTATGGGCTCGCTAGGCTTAAATTTATTATTTAAATATTTGTTATTTGCTGTTGCAATCCGTTGAGTACATTGGGTCAACCCTCCACGAACAGCAGTTTTTAAAAAATTATAAATGTCAGGATCACTAACAAGTTCTAATTCTACCTTTGTGTATTTTAGCATTGCATCCCATGAAACTGAAGGAGCAGTAACATAATTAATGGGATCTAACCTGTACACTCGGGAACAAAGACTCCTAAAATTCTCAAACACATCAGCAAGAATTAAAACATCGCTTTCCAAATATAATTTTAGATAATCTCTGATACATTTGCAATTAAATGCGCTCCAAACCTTCTGAGCAAAGTTGTAGTCTTCAACACTACATTCCTCATCATTTAGTGAATTATAAAAATGTTCCCTCGAAGGAAGCAGGGGTTCATCAAATTTATTAAAACTATCTAAATAATCATAGGGAAATACACCTTTTCGTCGAAGCATATCAAATTTTTCACCTTGATATTTAGTTTTCAAAATTTTAAAATTCGCTATGTCCATATAACTAGCGAGTTTTTCTAAGCTTGAATTTAAAAATCTATTTGAATCTATGTATCTGATTTTATATTGATGAAGATAAGATTCATCGAGTTTACAAATTTGAGTTAACGCAATATATAACTCTTTATTGCAAGGAATGGGTCTAATTTCATCTTTTATTGATGTAACAAATAAATGTATATCATAACGTGACAAGTTATGAAAAACTACAGGGAAAAAAGGGATCGCTTAATCTAAATGTCTGTTTACACACCTTATGAATAGGCCCTACATACTGGCCTGTAAACTGATCAAAGAATTTTTCTCGATCATCATCAGAAATTTGTTTCTCGCAGGCATAGCACACGCCGTGCTCCTGATAATCCTCATCCCAAATGTTAAACTGGTAGATTGGTTTTTATAGGACTTCCAGTACTTCTCATAAAGTCCATCGGTTTTCATCCTAAGCGCTTGACAAAATTGTTGGATACAGTCCGGTCCTGAAATAACATAAATCATAATGTTTATGAGTTTATTACCTTTGTTGTATTGTGAAAATATTTACCTTCATATGTCCACATCTCATTTAGATGAGTATTGTATTTATGTACAATATAAAATGATGCTGCACATGCTGCATGCTTCTGTGCCATAGTAGTTGATGATTTTGAAGGATCATTAAGGTTTATATGGTAGTTTTCCAAAACTGCTTCGATGTCAGCATAAATTACTACTGGTGGTGATAGTTTTTTAGAAAAACTTTTGAATACAGTTTTGGTATTAGGTTCAGGATACAAAGCAGCAACTTTTCCACACTCCTTAGTATCATGAATAGTGTTTGTTGTACTATAAAACTGCAAACAGTTCTCGCAAAAATATGCAGTATTATGGGATTTACTATGCTGTGAATAACATAATTTCCTCATGCACGTTATATATGCATAATGCATCATTTGCATATTATTACTATTGATACCAAGCAGGTTTATGTGGTGAGTTCGAATTTTCTTAGTCCTCACTGTGGGTCCTACAACGTTTTTCCATCTTCATCGACTTCATATACATTGATGCTAAAATCCTCATTAGCTGATTCGAAACGCTTGATTCCTTTGCTTGTTATTGGAAACTCAATTCCAGAAAAATTCAAACTTACTCCTTCATAATATATGATATCTTGCCTTATGTTTCCGCACCGATATGATGATGGGATTGTTAACTTATCTCGGGCAATTTTTTTGATGCTGCTGTTTGATATACAGTTTTAAGGTGTTTTCCATAGGCTAATGATGATAAAACACACCACTTGAAACAAAAATCATCGTCATTTTTAACATTTATTAGTGCATTTCGTGACTTAATTTTTTTGGGAGCTTGGATAAACCTGTTTGCAGCGATATGTTCCAGTTTTATCATGGTTAGCTCAAAATATTTAAAACTTTTATTGCCCAACCTGAATCCTTCTCCTGGAATTCACTGCTGAGAGTTATTAAATTTTCGACGGTATCATTTAGATGATCATCAATTAGCTCGTTTTCATATATTGGCTTGTATGGTGTAATGAAATGCTTCATTGTTTCCGTTAAGCTTTCATCATCAGTTTGTTTAACGTATAATCCATATACTTTTAAATTGTATTTTATTGATCTGTACTCACTCATACAGTGACGCAATAAATTGATAATATCATTTTTGCAATCATGAAAAAACTCTTTTAAATCAATCTGTTCACTTTTATTTGAGTGAACACGATATGATTTTAAAGGAAATCGCGACTCCGTTGAAATTAAAATGACGTTTTCATTTTCCTCTAGTTGCGCTGCTCTTGCATTCTTATGTTTGTCTGACATCATATGGCGTCTTTCCCTAGACGGAGGAAAACTTTCACCGCAAATTGAACAGTCAATCATCCTTAGTTCCATCGGAGTATCCAATCTAGGCCGTTTTGAAGCTCCTGACGTTGAAGGGCCTTGGAGATCACTTGAAGTAGATCCTCTGCTCATTAGAACCTCAAAAGCATTTCGAGGTCCCAAGCATGATTCATAATGAGAATCAAACTCTATTAAGTCTATGGACTTAGAGCAAAGGTCACACACCACATTATTACGAGCGCTTGCTGATGCCATTTTTTATTTAATTTTTTTTTTTTTTTTTTTGAACTGACCACTTTCACTTTTGAAATAGGACTAAGGGTTTTTTTCTAAATGACATCATATTTATCGCCCCAAACACCTACGTAATCTTTTGTATACAAAACGAGCAGTACCTGTTTACAAACCTGTTTTAAACGATTTCTATTGGGCTATCTAATAATATGATGTAACCTGTACCTATATTCTACCTGAAATGCACTTATTCTTTTTGTGTAATCCTCACTTGGAAGAAACCTGTTTCAAACGAATCCTATGATTCTCTTGTAATAAGAGGAAGTGAAATTCAACCAATCAAAAGTAAAACAGAAAACATTGAAAATAAATAGTGTTTAAATGTGTTGTATTTATTATTTTAAGAAAAATACATCAAATATTCTTATTATATAAATATGTATTCGTATTATTAAAATTTCGCCTCAGTTATTTTTACCGCAGCAATTAAATCATCATCATCTTCGTCCCGAAGTAGTTCCTGGAGTCGAGATCTTTTATTGTGGTCCTGATTATCTACTAAATCGAAAATGCTGTCATCATCCGGGAAAATGTATGATGGATTATCATTATTAGGCGTTGCATTCCTTGGGTCATCGTCGTCATCATCCCATTTAATCTCACTTAACCAGTTGAAGTTATCGAGATTGCTCTCGAGATAGGTTTGGGTCTTAATCCCAAAAATCAGGGATAGGTCTACGGAGCTCGGCTGAGAGTCCAGATTTATGGTTGATTCCGGTTGGGAATCGATAAAAATGATTTCGAGGTCATCCATCGTTGTTAAAAGATTACTAGTTTCTGTTCTAGCTGTTAGCTGTGAGTAGCTATTATATAGGCACATTGCTATGGGACAGTGTTAGGTACACAAAGGAGGAATATAAATTATAGAGAAAGTAGAAAGGTTCAAGAGCATCCAAACCGTTTTCAGGAAACACTTAAAAATACCTCTAAACTATCACATTAGATTCATTTCAAAGGGATGACCTACCTGTTTGAGGGTTGTTTGAATCGCAACATGGAACCAATCGTAAAAAACAGGTCCATTGTCAGTAAGAGGGAGGAGAGAGAATATAAATGAGCGAAGGATCGATTTCGATTTGAGAGGATTTTACATGAGTGAGAAAGAGGATTGAGATCGAAGTTAGTTTACATTATCGCCGATAGGGGCGCCACCGAGTAGTAAGGAAAAGGGACGGTCGTATATTTACTATAAGTAGCATTAATTAATTTGTATGTCTTCCTATTATAATTGCATTCTTTGTGTGCTCCTGTATATATCTCCATTAATTATGTGTTTGCTTATTATTCAACCCTATACGGAAATCTAGAAAACCAGTCCCTTACTATGTTTTTGTATAGGATGTAAATATCAGAAACTTCAACCATTTGTTTCCCAATTCAATATTAATAAAATATCCTATAAGTATTTATTTAACATGATCAGTTCATAACATAGCAATCATTTTTTTCCCAATTCAATGTTAATAAAATATCCTATAAGTATTTATTTAACATGATCATCATAACATAGCAACACGATGTACACTTACAATCAACATGTTGCCAAGCTGTACATGCTTAAGCACATACTGCAGCAACATGTTGCGAATTTGGTAATTCAGCCTAAAAGCCGATACCACCGTCCCGTTTCCTTACTACTCGGTGGCGCCCCTATCGGCGATAATGTAAACTAACTTCGATCTCAATCCTCTTTCTCACTCATGTAAAATCCTCTCAAATCGAAATCGATCCTTCGCTCATTTATATTCTCTCTCCTCCCTCTTACTGACAATGGACCTGTTTTTACGATTGGTTCCATGTTGCGATTCAAACAACCCTCAAACAGGTAGGTCATCCCTTTGAAATGAATCTAATGTGATAGTTTAGAGGTATTTTTTTTAAGTGTTTCCTGAAAACGGTTTGGATGCTCTTGAACCTTTCTACTTTCTCTATAATTTATATTCCTCCTTTGTGTGCCTAACACTGTCCCATAGCAATGTGCCTATATAATAGCTACTTATCTCTGCTGGCGGGAAATTTATTTCAGCTGGCGGACAACATAATTCCGTTGACGAACAACGTTTCTCTGCTGGCAGAAAACTTATCTCCGCTGGCGAACAACTTATCTATGCTGGCGGAAAACTTATCTCCGCTTTCGAAAATCTTTCTCCACTGGCGGACAACTTATTTCCGCTGACGAACAACGTTTCTCCGCTGGCAAAAAACTTATCTCCGCTGGCGGACATCTTGTCTCCGCTGACAGACAATTTAACTCCGCTAGCGGGAAATTTATATCCACTGGCGGACAACTTATTTCCGCTGACGAACAACGTTTCTCCGCTGCCAGAAAACTTATCTCCGCTGGCGAACAACTTATCTATGCTGGCGGAAAACTTATCTCCCCTGGCGAAAATCTTTCTCCACTGGCGGACAACTTATTTCCGCTGACGAACAACTTATCTCCGCTGGCGAACAACTTATCTAGGATGAACAACGTTTCTTATCTCCGCCTGCGGAAAACTTATCTCCACTGGCAGACAATTTATCTCTGCTGGCGGAAAATTTATTTCCGCTGGCGGACAACATATTTCCGTTGACGAACAACGTTTCTCTGCTGGCAGAAAACTTATCTCCGCTGGCGGAAAACTTATCTCCGCTGGCGGAAAACTTATCTCCGCTTTCGGAAAATCTTTCTCCACTGGCGGACAACTTATCTCCGCTGGCGGACAACGTTTCTCCGCTGGCAAAAACAATATCTCCGCTGGCGGACATCTTATCTCCGCTGACGACAGAAATTTATCTCCGCTGGCGGACAACTGGCGGACAACTTATCCGCTGGCGAACAACGTTTCTCCGCTGCCAGAAAACTGGCGGGCGAATCAACTTATGCGCTGGCGGAAAACTTATCTCCGCTGGCGGAAAACTTATCACTGGCGGACCGCTGGCGAACAACTTTTCTCCGCTGGCGGAAAACTTATCTCCGCTGGCGGAAAACTTATCTCCGCTGGCGAACAATTTTATCTCCGCTGGCGGACAATTTTATCTCCGCTGGCGGACAACTTATCTCCGCAGGCGAACAACGTTTCTCCGCTGGCAAAAACTAATCTCCGCTGGCAGACAATTTATCTCCGCTGGCGGAAAACTTATATCCGCCGGCGGACAACTTATCTCCGCTGACGAACAACGTTTCTCCGCTGGGGAAAACTTATCTCCGCTGGCGAACAACTTATCTCCGCTGGCGGAAAACTCATCTCCACTGGCGGAAATCTTGACATCCGCTGGCCGCTGGCGGAAAACTTATCTCCGCTGGCGAACAACTTATCTCCGCTGGCGGAAATTTTTCTCCGCTGGCGGACAACTTATCTCCGCTGGCGGACAATTTATCTCCGCTGGCGAACAATTTATCTCCGCTGGCGGACAACTTATCTCAGCTGGCGGACAACTTGTCTCCGCTGGCGGAAACTTATCTCCGCTGGCGGACATCTTATCTCCGCTGGCGGACAAAATTTGATCTCCGCTGGCGGAAAACTTATCTCCGCTGGCGAACAACTTATCTCCGCTGGCGGAGTTTATCTCCGCTGGCAGAAAATTTATCTCCGCTGGCGGGAAACTTATCTCCGCTGGCGGACAACTTATCTCCGCTGGCGGACAACTTATCTCCGCTGGCGGACAACTTTATCTCCGCTGGCGGACAATTTATCTCCGCTGGCGAACATTTATCTCCGCTGGCGAACAATTTATCTCCGCTGGCGGACAACGTATCTCCGCTGGCGGACAATTAATCTCCGCTGGCGGACATTTTATCTCCGCTGGCGGACAATTTATCTCCGCTGGCGGACAACTTATCTCCGCTGGCGGACAACTTATCTCCGCTGGCGGACAACTTTATCTCCGCTGGCGGACAATTTATCTCCGCTGGCGGGACATTTATTTCCGCTGACGGAAACAATCTTATCTCCGCTGGCGGAAAATTTATCTCCGCTGGCGAACAACGTATCTCCGCTGGCGGACAACTTTCTCCGCTGGCGGAAAATTTATCCCGCTGACGAACAACTTTCTCCGCTGGTGGAAAACTTATCTCCATTTGGCGAACAACTTATCTCTGCTGGCGGAAAACTTATCTCCACTGGCGGACATCTTGTCTCCGCTGGCAGACAATTTATCTCCGCTGGCGGAAAATTAATATCCGCTGGCAGAAAACTTATCTCCGCTGGCGAACAACTTATCTAAGCTGGCGGACAACTAATCTCCGCCGGCGGACATCTTGTCTCCGCTGGCAGACAATTTATCTCCGCTGGCGGGCAATTTATATCCGCCGTCGAACAACTTATCTCCGCTGGCGGAAAACATATCTCCGCTGGCGGACATCTTGTCTCCGCTGGCAGACAATTTATCTCCGCTGGCGGAAAATTAATATCCGCTGGCAGAAAACTTATCTCCGCTGGCGAACAACTTATCTAAGCTGGCGGATTGCGTATCTACCAACCGATGAGATGATAGCAGATGTCCTCACAAAGAACTTAGCCAAGGTTAAGCACCATAAATTTGTATTCGCATTTGGTTTAAAAGATAGTTTATAAGTGGCGGACATGTTATCGAATATTAGTTAAGTATATTTAAAGTTTGTAAACATGCGTTGTGTTGAGGAGGAGTGTTCAAAGTGACCGCCACGATAATTAGATATTGATCTCTAACAACACTGCGCATGTGCCCTGCTGCATATCGATGTTCTCATATCGATGCTCTCATATCGATGTTCTTCTTTCGGCGTCAGTCTCTTGCGTATGTTACTCGGAAGCACATATAATTCTGTATACTGAACTTCTGCGGTATTACAAATAAAATAACTTTAGTGTGTCCGCCAGCTGAGATAAGTTGTTCCCCAGCGGAGATAAGTTTTCTGCCAGCGGATATAAATTTCTCGACAGCGGAGATAAATTGTCTGCCAGCGGAGACAAGATGTCCGCCAGCGGAGATATGTTTTCCGCCAGCGGAGATAAGTTGTTCGACGGCGGATATAAATTGCCCGCCAGCGAAGATAAATTGTCTGCCAGCGGAGACAAGATGTCCGCCAGCGGAGATTAGTTGTCCGCCAGCTTAGATAAGTTGTTCGCCAGCGGAGATAAGTTTTCTGCCAGCGGATATTAATTTTCCGCCAGCGGAGATAAATTGTCTGCCAGCGGAGACAAGATGTCCGCCAGCGGAGATATGTTTTCCGCCAGCGGAGATAAGTTGTTCGACGGCGGATATAAATTGCCCGCCAGCGGAGATAAATTGTCTGCCAGCGGAGACAAGATGGCCGCCAGCGGAGATTAGTTGTCCGCCAGCTGAGATAAGTTGTTCGCCAGCGGAAAGTTTTCGCCAGCGGATATAAATTTTCCGCCAGCGGAGATAAATTGTCTGCCAGCGGAGACAAGATGTCCGCCAGTGGAGATGAGTTTTCCGCCAGCAGAGATAAGTTGTTCGCCAAGGGAGATAAGTTTTCCACCAGCGGAGAAACGTTGTTCGTCAGCGGAGATAAATTTTCCGCCAGCGGAGATAAGTTGTTCGTCGGCGGAAATAAATGTCCCGCCAGTGGAGATAAATTGTCTGCCAGCGGAGACAAGATGTCCGCCAGCCGAGATAAATTTCCCGCCAGCGGAGATAAGTTGCTCGCCAGCGGAGATAAATTGTCTGCCATCGGAGATAAATTGTCCGCCAGCGGAGACAAGATGTCCGCCAGCCGAGATAAACTTCCCGCCAGCGGAGAAAAGTTGCTCGCCAGCGGAGATAAATTGTCTGCCATCGGAGATAAATTGTCCGCCAGCTGAGATAAGTTGTTCGTCGGCGGAAATAAGTTGTCCGCCAGCGGATATAAATTTCCCGCCAGCTGAGATAAAATGTCCGTCAGCGGAGATAAGTTGTTCGACGGCGGATATAAATTTCCCGCCAGCGGAGATAAATTGTCTGCCAGCGGAGACTAGATGTCCGCCAGCGGAGATAAGTTTCCCGCCAGCGGAGATAAGTTGTTCGCCAGCGGAGAGTTGTTGTTTGTCGGCGAAAATAAATTTCCCGCCAGCGGAGATAAATTGTCTGCAAGCGGAGACAAGATGTCCGCCAGCCGAGATAAGTTGTTCGCCAGCGGAGATAAGTTTTCTGTTAGCGGATATAAATTGCCCGCCAGCGGAGATAAATTGTCTGCCAGCGGTGACAAGATGTCCGCCAGCGGAGATAAATTTTCCGCCAGCGGAGATAAGTTGTTCGCCAGCGGAGATTAGTTGTCCGCCAGCTGAGATAAGTTGTTCGCCAGCGGAGATAAGTTTTCGCCAGCGGATATAAATTTCCCGCCAGCGGAGATAAATTGTCTGCCAGCGGAGACAAGATGTCCGCCAGTGGAGATGAGTTTTCCGCCAGCGGAGATAAGTTGTTCGCCAGCGGAGATAAGTTTTCCCCAGCGGAGAAACGTTGTTCATCCGAGATAAGTTGTCCGCCGGCGGATATAAAGTTCCCGCCAGCGGAGATAAATTGTCTGCCAGCGGAGATTAGTTTTTTGTCAGCGGAGAAACGTTGTTCGTCTGCGGAGATAAATTGTCCGCCAGCGGATATAAATTTCCCGCCAGCGGAGATAAATTGTCCGCCAGCGGAGACAAGATGTCCGCCAGCGGAGATAAATTGTCCGCCAGCTGAGATAAGTTGTTCGCCAGCGGAGATAAGTTGTCCGCCAGCGGAGATAAATTGTCCGCCAGCGGAGACAAGATTTCCGCCAGCTGAGATTAGTTGCTCGCCAGCGGAGATAATGTTGTCCGCCAGCGGATATAAATTTCCCGTCAGCGGAGATAAGATGTCTGCCAGCGGAGACAAGATGTCCGCCAGCGGAGATAAGTTTTCCGCCAGCGGAGACAAGATGTCCGCCAGTGGAGATGAGTTTTCCGCCAGCGGATATAAATTTCCGCCAGCGGAGATAAATTGTCTGCCAGCGGAGATAAGTTGGTCGCCATCGGAGATAAGCGTTTTCCACCAGCGGAGATAAATTGTCTGCCAGCAGAGATAAGTTGTTCGCCAGCGGAGATAAGTTTTCTGCCAGCGGAGATAAGTTTTCCGCCAGCGGAGAAACGTTGTTCGTCAGCGGAGATAAGTTGTCCGCCAGTGGAGAAAGATTTTCGCCAGGGGAGATAAGTTTTCCGCCAGCATAGATAAAAAATTCGCCAGCGGAGATAAGTTTTCTGCCAGCGGAGAAACGTTGTTCGTCAGCGGAGATAAGTTGTCCGCCAGTGGATATAAATTTCCCGCCAGCGGAGATAAATTGTCTGTCAGCGGAGACAAGATGTCCGCCAGCGGAGATAAGTTTTCCGCCAGCGGAGAAAATTTGTCGGAGAAAGTTGTTCGCCAGTGGAGAAAAAGATTTTCGAAAGCGGAGATAAGTTTTCCGCCAGCATAGATAAGTTGTTCGCCAGCGGAGATAAGTTTTCTGCCAGCAGAGAAATATAGTTGTTCGTCAGCGGAAATATTTTCCGGCCAGCAAAGATAAATTGTCCGCCAGCGGAAATAAATTTCCCGCCAGCAGAGATAAATTGTTTTCTGCCAGCGGAGATAAGTTTTCCGCAGGCGGAGATAAGTTTTCCCCAGCGGAGATAAACGTTGTTCATCCTAGATAAGTTGTTCGCCAGCGGATATAAATTTCCCGCCAGCGGAGATAAATTGTCTGTCAGCGGAGACAAGATGTCCGCCAGCGGAGATAAGTTTTTCGCCAGCGGAGAAAAGTTGTTCGTCAGCGGAAATAAGTTGTCCGCCAGCGGAGAAAATTTTCCGAAAGCGGAGATAAGTTTTCCGCCAGCATAGATAAGTTGTTCGCCAGCGGAGATAAGTTTTCTGCCAGCAGAGAAACGTTGTTCGTCAACGGAAATATGTTGTCCGCCAGCTGAAATAAATTTTCCCAGCCAGCAAAGATAAATTGTCTGCCAGCGGAGATAAGTTTTTCGCCAGCGGAGATAAGTTTTCCCCCAGAGATAAATCGTTGTTCATCCTAGATAAGTTTTTCCGCCGGCGGATATAAAGTTCCCGCCAGCGGAGATAAAGCAAAACGTCTGCCAGCGGAGATAAGTTTTCGCCAGCGGAGATAAGTTTTCCGCCAGCGGATATAAATTTTCCGCCAGCGGAGATAAATTGTCTGCCAGCGGAGATAAGATGTCCGCCAGCGGAGATAAATTGTCCCCAGCGGAGATAAATTGTTCGCCAGCGGAGATAAGTTGTTCGCCAGCGGAGATAAGTTGTCCGCCAGCGGATATAAATTGTTCGCCAGCGGAGATAAGATGTCTGCCAGCGGATAAAAAATTTCTGCCAGCGGAGATAAGTTGTCCGCCAGCGGAGATAAGTTGTTCGCCAGCGGAGATAAGTTGTCCGCCAGCGGATATAAATTGTCTGCCAGCGGAGATAAGATGTCCGCCAGCGGAGATGAGTTTTCCGCCAGCGGAGATAAGTTGTTCGCCAGCGGAGATAAGTTTTCCGCCAGCGGATATAAATTTTCCGCCAGCGGAGACAAGATGTCCGCCAGCGGAGATTAGTTGTTCGCCGGAAGCGGATTTCAGGCCAGCGGAGATAAATTGTCTGCCAGCGGAGACAAGATGTCCGCCAGCCGAGATAAGTTTTCCGCCAGCGGAGATAAGTTGTTCGACAGCGGAGATAAGATGTCCGCCAGCGGAGATAAATTTCCGCCAGCGGAGATAAATTGTCTGCCAGCGGAGACAAGATGTCCGCCAGTGGAGATGAGTTTTCCGCCAGCGGAGATAAGTTGTTTGCCAGCGGAGATAAGTTGTCCGCCAGCGGATATAAATTTCCCGCCAGCGGAGATAAATTGTCTGCCAGCGGAGATTAGTTTTTGCCAGCGGAGAAACGTTGTTCGTCTGCGGAAATAAATTTCCCGCCAGCGGAGACAAGATGTCCGCCAGCGTAGATAAATTTTCCGCCAGGAGAGACAAGTTGTCCGCCAGCGGAAATGAGTTTTCCGTCAGCAGAGATAAGTTTTCTGCCAGCGGATATAAATTTCTCGACAGCGGAGATAAATTGTCTGCCAGCGGAGACAAGATGTCCGCCAGTGGAGATGAGTTTTCCGCCAGCGGAAATAAGTTGTTCGCCAGCGGAGATAAGTTTTCCGCCAGCGGAGAAACGTTGTTCGTCAGCGAGATAAGTTGTCCGCCGGCGGATATAAATTTCCCGCCAGCGGAGATATATTGTCTGCCAGCGGAGATTAGTTTTTGTCAGCGGAGAAACGTTGTTCGTCTGCGGAGATAAATTGTCCGCCAGCGGAGATAAATTTCCCGCCAGCGGAGATAAATTGTCTGCCAGCGGAGATAAGTTGTTCGCCAGCGGAGATAAGTTTTTCGCCAGCGGATATAAATAGTCTGCCAGCGGGAGATAAATGTCCAACCAGCGGAGATAAGTTCTCCGCCAGCGGAGATAAGTTTTCTTCGCCAGCGGAGATTTGTCCGCCAGCGGAGATAAGTTGTTCCGCCAGCTGAGATAAGTTGTTCGCCAGCGGAGATAAGTTTTCTGCCAGCGGATATAAATTTTCCGCCAGCGGAGATAAATTGTCTGTCAGCGGAGACAAGATGTCCGCCAGTGGAGATGAGTTTTCCGCCAGCGGAGATAAGTTGTTCGCCAGCGGAGATAAATTGTCTGCCAGCGGAGACAAGATGTCCGCCAGTGGAGATAAGATGTCCGCCAGCGGAGATAAATTTTCCGCCAGAGGAGACAAGATGTCCGCCAGCGGAGATAAGTTTTCCGCCAGCGGAGACAAGATGTCCGCCAGTGGAGATGAGTTTTCCGCCAGCGGAAATAAGTTGTTCGCCAGCGGAGATAAGTTTTCCGCCTGCGGAGAAACGTTGTTCATCGGAGATAAGTTGTCCGCCGGCGGATATAAATTTCCCGTTAGCGGAGATATATTGTCTCTGCCAGCGGAGATTAGTTTTTGTCAGCGGAGAAACGTTGTTCGTCTGCGGAGATAAATTGACCGCCAGCGGATATAAATTTCCCGACAGCGGAGATAAATTGTCTGTCAGCGGAGACAAGATGTCCGCCAGCGGAGACAAGATGTCCGCCAGCGGAGATAAATTTTCCGCCAGCGGAGACAAGATGTCCGCCAGCGGAGATAAGTTTTCCGCCAGCGGAGACAAGATGTCCGCCAGCGGAGATGAGTTGTTCGCCAGCGGAGATAAGTTGTTCGCCAGCGGAGATAAGTTGTCCGCCAGCGGAGATAAGTTGTTCGCCAGCGGAGATAAGTTTTCGCCAGCGGATATAAATTTCCCGCCAGCGGAGATAAATTGTCTGCCAGCGGAGATAAGATGTCCGCCAGCGGAGATATGTTTTCCGCCAGCGGAGACAAGATGTCCGCCAGTGGAGATGAGTTGTCCGCCAGCGGAGATAAATTGTCCGCCAGCGGAGATAAGTTGTTCGCCAGCGGAGAAACGTTAAGTTTTCCAAGCGGAGATAAGTTTTCTGCCAGCGGATATAAATTTCCCGCCAGCGGAGATAAATTGTCCGCCAGCGGAGATAAGTTGTTCGCCAGCGGAGATATAAATTGCCCGCCAGCGGAGATAAATTGTCCGCCAGCGGAGACAAGATGTCCGCCAGCGGAGATTAGTTGTCCGCCAGTGGAGATGAGTTTTCCGCCAGCGGAGATAAGTTGTTCGCCAGCGGAGATAAAAAAGCGGAGATAAATTGTCCGCCAGCGGAGATAAGATTTCCGCCAGCGGAGATAAAATACTCGCCAGCGGAGATAAGTTGTCCGCCAGCGGATATAAGTTTTCCGTCAGCGGAGATAAGATGTCTGCCAGCGGAGACAAGATGTCCGCCAGTGGAGATGAGTTTTCCGCCAGCGGAGATAAGTTGTTCGCCAGCGGAGATAAGTTTTCCGCCAGCGGAGATTAGTTGTTGTCCGCCAGCGGAGATAAGTTGTTCGCCAGCGGAGATAAGTTGTCTGCCAGCGGAGACAAGATGTCCGCCAGCGCAGATGAGTTTTCCGCCAGCGCAGATAAGTTGTTCGCCAGCGGAGATGTTCGCCAGCGGATATAAATTTCCGCCGGCGGATATAAATTTCCGTAAGCGGAGATAAGATGTCCGCCAGCGGAGATAAGTTGTTCGTCGGCGGAAATAAATTTGTTCGCCAGCGGAGATAAATTTCCGCCAGTGGAGATAAGTTTTCCGCAGGCGGAAATAAGTTTTCCCCAGCGGAGAAACATTGTTCATCCGAGATAAGTTGTCCGCCGGCGGATATGAAGTTCTCGGCTGCGGAGATAAATTGTCTGCCACCGGAGATTAGTTTCCTTGTCCAGCGGAGAAACGTTGTTCGTCTGCGGAGATAAATTGACCGCCAGCGGATATAAATTTCCGGCGGATATGAAGCGGAGCGGAGATAAATTGTCTGCCAGCGGAGACAAGATGTCCGCTAGCGGAGAAAGATGTCCGCCAGCGGAGATAAGATGTCCGCCAGCGGATAAAATTTTCCGCCAGCGGAGATAAGATGTCCGCCAGCGGTGATAAGTTTTCCGCCAGCGGAGACAAGATGTCCGCCTGTGGAGATGAGTTCTCCGCCAGCGGAGATAAGTTCTTTGTTCAAAGTGACCGCCACGATAATTAGATATTGATCTCTAACAACACTGCGCATGTGCCCTGCTGCATATCGATGTTCTCATATCGATGCTCTCATATCGATGTTCTTCTTTCGGCGTCAGTCTCTTGCGTATGTTACTCGGAAGCACATATAATTCTGTATACTGAACTTCTGCTGTATTACAAATAAAATAACTTTAACAGGTTATGGGCCCAGGCACCCAGAAAGTATTAAACAGAAACAGTGAGAAACAATAAAAATTGTTTGGTGCTTAGTGAAAAGCAGTGTCGAAAAAAAAACGGCATAGACTCATTGGTGTGTGTGTACATAGAAAAAGGAAAAGAACAAGTTGAACAAATTCAACAGAGATTCGCATTGTGTTTTTGATTAGAATTTTGCAGCGAATCGGACCGTTGCCGTGGTTTTAAGTCCAAAATAAAGAAGTCCCAACGGATCAGAAAACACAAAAGCGAACGGAGACTCAAGTGTGTATACCAAAAAGTGCGTATGCCAAGCCGTACAAAATTGCATGTGTATACCAAAAGTGTGTATACCAAGACTTAGAAAATCGTGAGTGTGTGTGTGTGAATAGCAACTCGGAGGGATACATAAAAGAAAACGAAAAAAAAGGAAAGACAAGGACAACAGTATTGTCGTCGTAGTTGCTTTGTGCATGAGACGATCGACAGTTACAAATTTTGCACTGTGGGACAATAAGTATCAAAAATGAGTGGAAATATGAATTTCAATATTGAGAAACTGGACGAAAACAATTATAGCACATGGGAAGTTTTGATGAGAAGTGTTCTCATACAAAATGATTTGTGGCCAATCGTCAGTGGTAAAATTGAGCTTAGTGAAAGTGCAACAAATGAGCAACGTGCAGCTTTTGAACTAAAGGATCAAAAGGCGTTGGCGTCAATTTTACTTTGTGTTAAATCGACTCAACTAAACAATATTAAAAATTGTGTATCGTCGTCACAGGCATGGCAAAAGCTAAATAAAATTCACAGGCCAAGCGGACCAGCAAGGGTAGTGCTTTTAATTAAACAATTGTTGACGTTAAAAATGTCGGATGGTATAAGTGCACAGGATTATTTGCGGAAATTCCAGGTGGTACACGAGGCTTTAGCAGAGGTCAACATAAAGGTTGATGAAAAGATTATATCAGTTGTGTTGCTTAATGGTTTGCCTAAATCGTATGAAAGTTTTGTTGTTGCGATTGAGACGCGAGATGATTTGCCGAGCTTGAGCATGCTAAAAATAAAAATTTCTGAAGAAGCGAATAGGCAGGAAGATAGCATTAGCAAGGAAATTACAAGTAACGCGGAACTACACGTCAGTTATGACAACAAAAATTTTAAGAAAAACTTTAAGAAGGGCAAAAAGTGTTTTAAGTGCGGAAAGGAAGGGCATTTTAAATCGGAATGTCGTGCTAAAAGCAAGCAGGAAGGAGCAAACAACAAGGGCGCAAACAGTAAAAGCGGGGAAAGATTGGGTACAATGCTTTGCGTAACCGAATATGCCAAAGTGGAACCAGAAAAATATGTACCAATCCTAAATTTAGCTAAGCCAAATGACCAGATGTTAAATGCATGGTGCATAGACAGTGGCGCAACGGCGCATCTATGTTGTGACAATGAACGCTTTGTGTCGTTCACGGAAGATAATCAAAAAGTATATTTAGCCGGCGGTAAATCACTTATTGCTGAAGGGCATGGAACTGTTCAAGTAAAGATCGGTGATAGATCCGTTACGCTGGAAAATGTTATCTTGGTACCAGATTTGCAGTACAATTTTATATCGGTCACAAAACTATTAAAACATGGAAAAAAAGTTGTGTTTGAGAAAAATCAAGCGATGATTTTTGAAAACGGAAAAATAGTTATAAAGGCATATCTGGAAAATGGATTGTTTATGGTTCAGGACAATCAGGAAAAGTGTATGAACATTGTAAATGTTGAGGCAGATGCATTCAAATGGCACAATAGGTTCGGCCATGTACATTTTGACGCATTAAAGGAAATGGTTAATAAGGAGATGGTAATAGGTCTCAAGGGCAAATACAAGCCAAAACAAGTGTGTGCAACATGCGCAAAAAGTAAAATTTGCGTGCAACCATTTCAATCGAGCACAAACAGGTCAAAGGGCGTACTAGACTTAATACATACTGATGTATGCGGTCCAATGCAAAAGCAGTCAATGGGAGGCAATCGATATTTCGCCACATTTATTGATGATTGTTCAAAATATGTATCAGTAAGTTTCCTAAAAACCAAAGATCAGGTTTTCGAGGCTTTTAAAGAATTTAAAAGTCAAGTTAAGTGCCAAACTGGTAGAAAAGTCAAGGTTTTACGAAGCGACAATGGCCGAGAATACATATCCAACGTTTTTGACAATTACCTAAACCAAAATGGAATAAAGCGAAACTTAACAGTGCCATATACACCTCAACAAAACGGAGTTGCAGAAAGGGCCAACAGAACATTGGTAGAAATGGCAAGAAGTATGCTGTTGCATGCTGGGTTGAGTGAATGCTATTGGGCAGAAGCGATTCGAACTGCCACGTATTTGCGAAATAGAGTGGCAAGCAGCTGCTTGAGCGGGGTGACACCTTTTGAAATATGGACAGGTAGAAAGCCAGTGGTATCGCATTTAAGAGTTTTTGGCTCAGTAGCGATTGCTCTAGATAAAACAAAGAAATCAAAGTTCGTACAGAAAGGCTTAGAGTATATAATGGTGGGCTACTCCGATACGGCCAAAGCATACCGTTTGGTCAGTAAAGAAACCAGGAAACTCGTAGAGAGTAGGGATGTCATTTTTGTAGAACCTGAAGGGGCAAACTAGATGCATCAGGTTCCAATGACATGCCATCAATTGAGGTTCAACAAAACCAGGACTCTGAACCCGAAATGGATAGCGAGCAATTTAAAGATCCAGAAAATGAGCCAGAAAATCAGGAGGAGACTAGGTCTAGTAATCACATTCTTGTAATTCCAGAACCAATAAGAGGACCAGGACGCCCCACCATAGTACGGACGGGCAAACCAGGACGACCAAGGAAGCAGTATCATATGCTCAATGCGATACTGGCAGCAGACGTACAAGTTCCACAAAACTACGCACAAGCTGAACGGTCTACTGAAGGCGAGATATGGAAAGCATCAATGAAGGACGAGTACGAATCTCTCGTGAAGAACGGCACGTGGTCGCTTACTAAATTGCCTAGCGGGAAAAAGTCCATTGAATGCAGATGGGTTTACGCAGTCAAGTCCAATGCGGATGGAAGCGTGAACAGGCTCAAATCACGTCTGGTGGCGAAAGGTTGTAGCCAACGCTACGGGATCGACTACAAGGAAACATTTGCACCAGTTGTACGCCATGCAACTATCAGGTTGATAATTGCACTTGCAGTCGAACATGGTCTCCACCTACATCAAATGGATGTTGTCACGGCGTATCTCAACGGCGAATTGAAGATGAGGTTTTTATGCGACAACCCGAGGGCTTTATCAGCGAAGTTCACCCAAATCACGTTTTGAGGCTTCACAAAAGTATATATGGGCTAAAACAATCAGGAAGAGTGTGGAACTCTACGTTGGATGCAACGCTGAGGCGCATTGGTTTTATACCGACTGTCAACGAACCCTGTCTGTATTGTAAGCCAGGTAAAAATATGTGTCTAATAGCTGTCTACGTAGATGACATTATTTTGGCGTGTAAGGACCTAGATGATATATCTAATATCAAGATAAAGATCGCAGCAGAATTTGATGTGGTTGACATCGGGCCTATGCAATACTTTTTTAGGTATTGAGGTGAAACGTGAAGGCAGTACAGGTGCGATTTCAATCAGCCAACGGAAGTATATTAGAGAGTTGCTCGAACAGTACAATTTGAAAGATTGTCGACAGACGTCCACGCCGCTTGAAGCTGGTTACCAGGTGGCATGCAACAAAGAGGACTGCCGCAGGGTCGACATCACATCGTTCCAAAACTAATTGGAGAGTTATCTTATCTTGCTGTTATGACTCGTCCGGACATTGCGCATTCGGTGAACAAATTAGCACAACGTAACAAGGATCCTCATTCCGAGCATGATGCGGCAGCCAAGCACATCCTTAGATATTTGGCAAAAACTATCGACTGGGAGATATGCTACACAAAGCAAGGAAAGGCAATTGAGTGTTTTGTTGATGCAGATTGGGCAAGTGATATGACGAACCGAAAGTCATTCACTGGCTATGTATGCATGTTGGCAGGAGGAGCGGTTTCTTGGGAGTCAAGAAAGCAATCGACAGTTGCCCTCAGTTCCACGGAGGCAGAGTACATAGCCTTATCATCTGCAGCAAAAGAGGCGATATACTTTCGCAACCTACTGATTGACTTGAAGCTGATGTCCAAGGAGTCAGCTATTCAGATGTACGGCGACAACATTGGAGCACAGCAGCTTGCTAGAAACCCCATGTTTCATGCACGTACAAAACACATCGACGTCAAGATACATCATATTCGAGAGGTTCTCAAGAGAGGTGAAGTCGACATTGCGTATCTACCAACCGATGAGATGATAGCAGATGTCCTCACAAAGAACTTAGCCAAGGTTAAGCACCATAAATTTGTATTCGCATTTGGTTTAAAAAGATAGTTTATAAGTGCTTGACATGTTATCGAATATTAGTTAAGTATATTTAAAGTTTGTAAACATGCGTTGTGTTGAGGAGGAGTGTTCAAAGTGACCGCCACGATAATTAGATATTGATCTCTAACAACACTGCGCATGTGCCCTGCTGCATATCGATGTTCTCATATCGATGCTCTCATATCGATGTTCTTCTTTCGGCGTCAGTCTCTTGCGTATGTTACTCGGAAGCACATATAATTCTGTATACTGAACTTCTGCGGTATTACAAATAAAATAACTTTAGTTGTCCGCCAGCTGAGATAAGTTGTTCCCCAGCGGAGATAAGTTTTCTGCCAGCGGATATAAATTTCTCGACAGCGGAGATAAATTGTCTGCCAGCGGAGACAAGATGTCCGCCAGCGGAGATATGTTTTCCGCTGGCGGTCCTGATAACGGGTCCTGATATACGTCTCGGCACACGCACACCTAAGCCACCAACGCGACGACAAGACAACCTCTTGCTTCGGCTTGCAACGGCGAACTGAACGCGAGGCAGAACGACACGCAGCGAGGCGCCACGAAAGCTGTTGTCGGCTCTGAATGAAAGTGAAGTTTGTTTGCAGAGCGAAACGGTAAAGCCAGAGCGTTGCAGAGAGCGTGAAAGCTCTGCTTGAAGACTCTCTCTCTCTCTCTCTCTCTCTCTCCCTTTGGGGCTCTGCTGCCATCATCTGACTTTTGTTTACGCTTTAACAGCTGTTTCCGGAGCTTAGGCGCCATTTGGCGCACAGCACGTGGCTGATGTTTTGATTTTACATTATATAAGGCTGAAATAGAGACAGAGGGCGAAGAAAGAGACAGAAAGAAAGGACATTCAGATGGGAATAATTGGTACTATAGCTTTGCAATTCCATCGTATTCCCATGGATTCCTAGCTTCTTTGATTACCTACTCAGGAATATTCCTCCTCTCAAGATTCGTTTCCTGGGTTCCTGTATTGCCCCAAGTGATGCCCATCAAAGACAGCTCTGGGTGGACAGCTGTGGACAACCTTTGCATGCCAATTAGACTGGGGATCTCTCCGGACATGCCCGGCGCACACCTACCCCACCAGTTATCGTTAAGTATAACGGTAACGGTGGAATTTTAAGATGGCGCGGAACCAAAACCGGACTTATATACCCCGTAATCGTGTTCGTGTGGAAGTATATGCAACAGACAAAAGGAAGTACGTCAACAGATGAGCGCGTCTGAGGGATACCTGTATACCTGTACACCTGGCTATAACCAGAATAGAACCAGATAATATATCTGTAAACCAGAAGTTCTTTGCTAGTATTACCTTCCGTTTTACCTCATTTCCAGATGGTTGTTTCGATACCTCGATCCCATCGTTGTCTATTTAGTGACCAATAAATCTTTGCAGCGGGTATCTTACAGTCGGAATGTTGTAGTATACATTTCCTACTTGTATTTTTATCGCTCTTCCTTCAGGGCAGCTTTCAGCAATCAGCTCCGGCTTCAGCTGCAGATTGTCCTGCCGTTCGTTCTCTTTATTTTCTCATTTCCTGGTCGACGGAGACGGAGCCGGAGCTGGAGCTGGAGCCGTCCTCAAGGATATACTCTGCGCAGGTGTCAGGAACAGAGGTGAAGCCACTAAAAAGCGCACACACACACAGACACAGACACACACTCGCGTGGGATGCCTTTTTTCTTTGCTTAATTTTCCTTTTTATGTTTTGACACCGTTTGGTAAAGTTTTCTGCCCCAGCCCCTGCCCCTGCCACAGCCCTGCCCTGCAACTGCCACGGACACTTACAAGTTTCTCGCTTGTTGCCGTTGACATTTTATACATCATCTGTCCGGATCCCCATCTCCGTGCTGCTACACCTTTACTGTAAGTGCCACCATATCATTTCGTTGTTTCTCACATTTTTATTTAATTTTTCCCTTTTTTCGGGGTCTCTGCCTGTTGTTTCCCTGAAATGCCAGCATAAAGTTTTTGTTACCCATAAAGGCAAGTGCCTGGCTTTCGTTTATTATTTTATTGGGCCTATATAATCGCAGGGGTGGAATCTGGCAAGTGTGAAGAGGAAATAAGGCAGAGGGTAAGGTAGTCTCTGTTCAATATTTAATCACCGGCGGGAGGGCGTGCTCCTGCCACGTGCACCCGCGGTACGCGCCTCAGCCGCATTTAAATATTTGCGCATGGAATTATTTTCTCGCGAAAATTGCGGCCAGGCAGACGTTTTGCAAAGTCAAACAAAAGTTACCAACGTTTGTTGGACCACCTCACCTTGCCTCTGCTTACCCCTCTTTGTCGGGGTACCCCGTTTGTGCGCCCATATTTGGCTCCTCTGCAAAGTCGGGAGGCGAAAGATCTGGTCGAATGATGGTGAAGTGACAGAGCAGAGACCAGAACCAACCAGAACGGCGGCGCAGTTGTCGAAGATGTTGCAGTAGTTGGGGGCCGAGAAGATGGTCACTAGCTGGCGGTTGGCAAAGAACTCATAGCCATCCTGCACGACCTGATGGGCTCTGGCGATCAGGTTGAAGTTGTACTGCCGCAGGAAGCGCTCCACAATCTCGTGACCGAAGGTGACGCTAACGCCGCGCTCGTTAAAGCCCCAACCATCAGTAGTGACGTCCGGATCGGACCACAGCAGGTCACAGAGCAGACCGGTGCCTGGCACATCGGCGGGTCGTCTCAAATTCCGGATATCATCGAGCGAATTCAGGTCCGGACTGAGGCCCCCGTGGACGCAGAAGATCCTGTCCGACACGATGGCGGCCACCGGCATGCAGGCGTAGCAGTCGACAAAGGAGCGCCACATCTTGATGCTGTACCGCCGCTTGCACTCGTCGAAGAAGCCGTAGATCTGGTTCAGCCCCGGCGACTCGTGGTTGCCCCGCAGCAGGAAGAAGTTCAGCGGGTAGCGCAGCTTGTAGGCCAGCAGCAGGGTGAGTGTGTCGATCGAGTTCTGCCCCCGGTCCACGTAGTCCCCTAGGAACAGGTAGTTCGCACTCGGCGGATAGCCGCACTTCTGGAATATTCTCACCAGATCCTTGAACTGCCCATGTATGTCCCCGCAGATCTTCACTGGCGCACACAGCTCCAGCAGCATGGGCTGCGAGAGGAACAGCAACCCGGCCGACCTGCAAATGTCCGTCAGCTCATTCTCGGTCAGCACGTTGGTCCGCGGATTCGCGCCGTCCAACAAGAGCTTATCTATTATCGAGTTCAGATAGCTCTTGCTCTGGCGATGGAAAAAGCCATCTCTGCGATCAGTCGCGCCCCGACTCGAGCGACGAGACATATTTTGGTGTTGAAATTTTGAGGGGAATTTTACAAATGTTGAATAATTTAAATGTGTTCTGGATATGTTTGACTTTTGAAAATTTTGAATAATTTTGAATTTTTTAAATCAGTTCTTGTCCTTTGACTCGAGCGTTTAACTGGGTTTCTTGCGGTCCATTGAGCTCCATTTCACTCTCTAGTTGCTTCGTTTGCTGCTGCACTTGGGGACTCTCTTATTCTCTATCTCTGAGATCCCGACTAACCCATTCCCCTCTACCCTTGCGCTTTTCAATTATCAGACACTTGGCATAAATTTTCCAGCAAAAAAAAAAAAGAACAACATTCAAATGGACGCGCTCGATAACAGGAAAAAGCGCCGGAAAGTCGCTTGTTTACTCGCTGTTGACCCATGGACCTCCCCCTTTTGAGCCACTTTCCAGCGGTGGTCGCAGCTGCATTTTGGCTGCTGGTAATCCCGATTCGTCGAGCTGCCTGCACTTGTAATGCGGCTTAAAACAGAGATACAGCTGGAGAGTGGGAGAAGAGCATTTTTTGGCCAGCTTCTGGTCCGTCCAGGGGTTTATATTCCCCCCCCCATATGCGCCCCAGCGGAGACAAGATGTCCGCCAGCGGAGATTAGTTGTCCGCCAGCTTAGATAAGTTGAAAACTCATCTCCACTGTCGGACATCTTGTGTCCGCTGGCAGACAATTTATCTCCGCTGGCGGAAAACTCATCTCCACTGGCGGACATCTTGTCTCCTCTGGCGGAAAACTTATCTCCGCTGGCGGACTTCTTTTCTCCACTGTCGGACAACTTATCTCCGCTGGCGGAAAACTTATCTCCAATGGCGGACAACTTATCTCCGCAGGCGGAAAACTCATCTCCACTGGCGGACATCTTGTGTCCGCTGGCAGACAATTTATCTCCGCTGGCGGGAAATTTATATCCGCTGGCGGACAACTTGTCTCCGCTGGCGGACAATTTATCTCCGCTGGCGGGAAATTTATATCCGCTGGCAGAAAACTTATCTCCGCTGGCGAACAGCTTATATCAGCTGGCGGACAACTTATCTCCGCTGGCGGAAAACTTATCTCGGCTGGCGGACATCTTATCTCCGCTGGCGAACAACTTATCTCCGCTGGCGGAAAACTTATCTCGGCTGGCGGACATCTTGTCTCCGCTGGCGAAAAAATTTATCTCCGCTGGGGACATCTTATCTCCGCTGGCGAACAACTTATATCCGCTGGCGGAAAACTTATCTCGGCTGGCGGACATCTTGTCTCCGCTGGCAGACAACTTATCTCCGCTGGCGGAAAACTCATCTCCACTGGCGGACATCTTGTCTCCTCTGGCGGAAAACTTATCTCCGCTGGCGGACATCTTGTCTCCACTGTCGGACAACTTATCTCCGCTGGCGGAAAACTTATCTCCAATGGCGGACAACTTATTTCCGCAGGCGGAAAACTCATCTCCACTGTCGGACATCTTGTGTCCTCTGGCAGACAATTTATCTCCGCTGGCGGGAAATTTATATCCGCTGGCCGACAACTTGTCTCCGCTGGCGGACAATTTATCTCCGCTGGCAGACAATTTATCTCCGCTGGCGGAAATTTATCTCCGCTGGCGGACATCTTATCTCCGCTGGCGAACAACTTATCTCCGCTGGCGGAAAACTTATCTCGGCTGGCGGACATCTTGTCTCCGCTGGCGAAAAATTTATCTCCGCTGGGGGACATCTTATCTCCGCTGGCGAACAACTTATCTCCACTGTCGGACAATTTATCTCCGCTGGCGGAAAATTTATCTCCGCTGGCGGACATCTTATCTCCGCTGGCGAACAACTTATCTCCGCTGGCGGAAAACTTATCTCGGCTGGCGGACATCTTGTCTCCGCTGGCGAAAAATTTATCTCCGCTGGGGACACATCTCCGCTGGCGAACAACTTATCTCCGCTGGCGAACAACTTATCTCCGCTGGCGGACATCTTATCTCCGCTGGCGAACAACTTATCTCCGCTGGCGGAAAACTTATCTCCGCTGGCGGACATCTTGTCTCCGCTGGCGAAAAATTTATCTCCGCTGGGGGACATCTTATCTCCGCTGGCGAACAACTTATCTCCGCTGGCGGACAACTTGTCTCCGCTGGCTGACAACTTATCTCCGCTGGCAGACAATTTATCTCCGCTGGTGAACAACTTATTTCCGCTGGCAAACAACTTGTCTCCTGTGGCGGAAAACTTATCTCCGCTGGCGGACATCTTTTCTCCACTGTCGGACAACTTATCTCCGCTGGCGGAAAACTTATCTCCAATGGCGGACAACTTATCTCCGCAGGCGGAAAACTCATCTCCACTGGCGGACATCTTGTGTCCGCTGGCAGACAATTTATCTCCGCTGGCGGGAAATTTATATCCGCTGGCGGACAACTTGTCTCCGCTGCTGCTGACAACTTGTCTCCGCTGGCAGACAATTTATATCCGCTGGTGAACAACTTATTTCCGCTGGCGAACAACTTATCTCCGCTGGCGGAAAACTTATCTCGGCTGGCGGACATCTTGTCTCCGCTGGCGAAAAATTTATCTCCGCTGGGGGACATCTTATCTCCGCTGGCGAACAACTTATCTCCACTGTCGGACAACTTATCTCCGCTGGCGGAAAACTTATCTCCAATGGCGGCCAACTTATCTCCGCAGGCGGAAAACTCATCTCCACTGGCGGACATCTTGTGTCCGCTGGCTGACAATTTATCTTCGCTGGCGGGAAATTTATATTCGCTGGCGGACAACTTGTCTCCGCTGGCGGACAATTTATCTCCGCTGGCAGACAATTTATCTCCGCAGGCGGGAAATTTATCTCCGCTGGCGGACATCTTATCTCCGCTGGCGAACAACTTATCTCCGCTGGCGGAAAACTTATCTCGGCTGGCGGACATCTTGTCTGCGCTGGCAGACAATTTATCTCCGCTGGCGGGAAATTTATCTCCGCTGGGGGACATCTTATCTCCGCTGGCAGACAATTTATCTCCGCTGGCGGGAAATTTATATCCGCTGGCAGAAAACTTATCTCCGCTGGCGAACAACTTATATCAGCTGGCGGACAACTTATCTCTCCGCAACACTTATCTCCGCTGGTGGACATCTAGTCTCCTCTGGCAGACAATTTATCTCCACCGACGAACAACTTATCTCAGCTGGCGGACAATTTATATCCGCTGGTGGAAAACTTATCTCCGCTGGCGAACAAGTTATCTCCGCTGGCGGACATCTTGTCTCCGCTGGCAGACAATTTATCTCCGCTGGCGGGAAATTTATATCCGCTGGCAGAAAACTTATCTCCGCTGGCGAACAACTTATCTCCGCTGGCGGAAAACTGATCTCCGCTGGCAGACAATTTATCTCCGTTGGCGGGAAATTTATTTCCGCAAACGAACAACTTATCTCCGCCGACGAACAACTTATCTCCGCTGGTGGACATCTTGTCTCCGCTGGCAGACAATTTGTCTCCGCTGGCGGGAAATTTATATCCGCTGGCAGACAATTTATCTCCGCTGCCGGGAAATTTATCTCCGCTGGCGGACATCTTATCTCCGCTGGCGAACAACTTATCTCCGCTGGCGGACATCTTGTCTCCGCTGGCGGACAATTTATCTCCGCTGGCGGGAAATTTATATCCGCTGGCAGAAAACTTATCTCCGCTGGCGAACAACTTATCTCCGCTGGCAGACAATTTATCTCCGCTGGCGGAAATTTATATCCGCTGGCAGACAATTTATCTCCGCTGGCGGAAATTTATCTCCGCTGGGGGACATCTTATCTCCGCTGGCGAACAACTTATCTCCGCTGGCGAACAACTTATCTCCGCTGGTGGGAAATTTATATCCGCTGGCGGAAAACTCATCTCCACTGGCGGACATCTTGTGTCCGCTGGCAGGCAGACAATTTATCTCCGCTGGCGGGAAATTTATATCCGCTGACGGACAACTTGTCTCCGCTGGCGGACAATTTATCTCCGCTGGCAGACAATTTATCTCCGCTGGCAGAAAACTTATCTCCGCTGGCGAACAACTTATCTCCGCTGGCGAACAACTTATCTCCGCTGGTTGACATCTTGTCTCCGCTGGAAGACAATTTATCTCCGCTGGCGGAAAACTCATCTCCACTGGCGGACAACTTGTCTCCGCTGGCAGACAACTTATCTCCGCCGACCAACAACTTATCTCAGCTGCGGACAATTTATCTCCGCTGGCGGAAAACTTATCTCCGCTGGCGGACATCTTGTCTCCGCTGGCAGAAAATTTAGCTCCGCTGGCGGGAAATTTATATCCGCTGGCAGAAAACTTATCTCCGCTGGCGAACAACTTATCTCCGCTGGCGGAAAACTTATCTCCGCTGGCAGACAATTTATCTCCGTTGGCGGGAAATTTATTTCCGCAAACGAACAACTTATCTCAACTGTCTCCACTGTCGGACATTTTATCTCCGCTGGCGGAAAACTTATCTCCAATTGCGGACAACTTATCTCCGCAGGCGGAAAACTCATCTCCACTGGCGGACATCTTGTGTCCGCTGGCAGACAATTTATCTCCGCTGGCGGGAAATTTGTATCCGCTGGGCGGACAACTTTGTCTCCGCTGGCGGACAATTTATCTCCGCTGGCAGACAATTTATCTCCGCTGGCGGAAATGGCTGGCGGAAATCTTATCTCCGCTGGCGGACATCTTATCTCCGCTGGCGAACAACTTATCTCCGCTGGCGGAAAACTTATCTCGGCTGGCGGACATCTTGTCTCCGCTGGCAGACAATTTATCTCCGCTGGCGGGAAATTTATCTCCGCTGGGGGACATCTTATCTCCGCTGGCGAACAACTTATCTCCGCTGACGAACAACGTTTCTCCGCTGGCGGAAAACTAATCTCCGCTGGCGAACAACTTATCTGCGCTGGCGGAAAACTCATCTCCACTGGCGGACTCATCTCCACTGGCGGACATCTTGTCTCCGCTGGCAGACAATTCATCTCCGCTGGCGGGAAATTTATATCCGCTGGCGGACAACTTGTCTCCGCTGGCTGACAATTTATCTCCGCTGGCAGACAATTTATATCCGCTGGTGAACAACTTATCTCCGCTGGCGAACAACTTATCTCCGCTGGCGGAAAACTTATCTCCGCTGGCAAACAACTTATCTCCGCTGGCGGAAAACTTATCTCGGCTGGCGGATATCTTGTCTCCACTGTCAGACATCTTATCTCCGCTGACGGGAAATTTATATCCGCTGGCGGACAACTTATCATCGCTGGCGAGCAACTTATCTCCGCTGGCGGGAAATTTATATCCGCTGGCGGAAAACTCATCTCCACTGGCGGACATCTTGTCTCCGCTGGCAGACAATTTATCTCCGCTAGCTGGAAATTTATATCCGCTGGCGGACAAATTGTCTCCGCTGGCGGACAATTTATCTCCTCTGGCGGAAAACTTATCTCGGCTGGCGGACATCTTGTCTCCGCTGGCAGACAATTTGTCTCCGCTGGCGGGAAATTTATCTCCGCTGGGGGACATCTTATCTCCGCTGGCAGACAATTTATCTCCGCTGGCGGGAAATTTATATCCGCTGGCGAACAACTTATCTCCGCTGGCGAACAACTTATCTCCGCTGGCGGAAAAAACTATCTCCGCTGGCAAACAACTTATCTCCGCTGGCGGAAAAACTATCTCGGCTGGCGGACATCTTGTCTCCACTGTCAGACATCTTATCTCCGCTGACGGGAAATTTATATCCGCTGGCGGACAACTTATCATCGCTGGCGAGCAACTTATCTCCGCTGGCGGGAAATTTATATCCGCTGGCGGAAAACTCATCTCCACTGGCGGACATCTTGTGTCCGCTGGCAGACAATTTATCTCCGCTAGCTGGAAATTTATATCCGCTGGCGGACAAATTGTCTCCGCTGGCGGACAATTTATCTCCTCTGGCGGAAAACTTATCTCGGCTGGCGGACATCTTGTCTCCGCTGGCAGACAATTTATCTCCGCTGGCGGGAAATTTATATCCGCTGGCAGACAATTTATCTCCGCTGGCGGGAAATTTATCTCCGCTGGGGGACATCTTATCTCCGCTGGCGAACAACTTATCTCCGCTGGCAGAAAAAACTATCTCCGCTGGCGAACAACTTATCTCAGCTGGCGGACAACTAATCTCCGCTGGCGAACAACTTATCTCCGCTGGCCGAGAACTCATCTCCACTGGCGGACATCTTGTCTCCGCTGGCGGAAAACTTATCTCCGCTGGCGGACATCTTGTCTCCTCTGGCGGAAAATTTTTCTCCGCTGCCGGACATCTTGTCTCCGCTGGCGGACATCTTGTCTCCGCTGACAGACAATTTATCTCCGCTGGCGGGAAATTTATATCCGCTGGCGGTCAATTTATCTCCGCAGACGAACAACGTTTCTCCGCTGACAAAAAACTAATCTCCGCTGGCAGACAATTTATCTCCGCTGGCGGGAAATTTATATCCGCCGGCGGACAACTTATCTCGGATGAACAACGTTTCTCCGCTGGGGGAAAACTTATCTCCGCTGGCGAACAACTTATTTCCGCTGGCGGAAAACTCATCTCCACTGGCGGACATCTTGTCTTCGCTGGCGGAAAACTTATCTCCGCTGGCGGACATCTTGTCTCCTCTGGCGGAAAATTTTTCTCCGCTGCCGGACATCTTGTCTCCGCTGGCGGACATCTTGTATCCGCTGGCAGACAATTTATCTCCGCTGGCGGGAAATTTATATCCGCCGTCGAACAACTTATCTCCGCTGACGGACAATTTATCTCAGCTGGCGGGAAATTTATATCCGCTGGCGGACAACTTATTTCCGCCGACGAACAACTTATCTCCGCTGGCGGACAATTTATCTCCGATGGCAGACAATTTTTCTCCGCTGGCGAGCAACATTTCTCCGCTGGCGGGAAGTTTATCTCGTGGCGGACAACTTGTCTCCGCTGGCGGACAATTTATGGCGGACATCTTGTCTCCGCTGGCGGACAATTTATCTCCGATGGCAGACAATTTATCTCCGCTGGCAGAAAACTTATCTCCGCTGGCGAACAACTTATCTCAGCTGGCGGACAACTAATCTCCGCTGGCGGACATCTTGTCTCCGCTGGCAGACAATTTATCTCCGCTGGCGGGCAATTTATATCCGCCGTCGAACAACTTATCTCCGCTGACGGACAATTTATCTCCGCTGGCGGGAAATTAATATCCGCTGGCAGAAAACTTATCTCCGCTGACGAACAACGTTTCTCCGCTGGCGAACAACTTATCTCCACTGGCGGACATCTTGTCTCCGCTGGCGGAAAACTTATCTCCGCTGGCGGACATCTTGGCTCCGCTGCAGACAATTTATCTCCGCTGTCGAGAAATTTATATCCGCTGGCAGAAAACTTATCTACGCTGCCGAACAACTTATCTCAGCTGGCGGACAACTTATCTCCGCTGGCGAACAACTTATCTCCACTGGCGGACATATTGTCTCCTCTGGCGGAAAATTTATCTCCGCTGGCGGACATCTTGTCTCCGCTGGCGGACATCTTGTCTCCGCTGGCGGGAAATTTATCGCCCCTGGCGAACAACTTATCTCCGCTGGCGAACAACTTATCTCAGCTGGCGGACAACTAATCTCCGCTGGCGAACAACTTATCTCCGCTGACGTAAAACTCATCTCCACTGGCGGACATCTTGTCTCCTCTGGCGGAAAATTTATCTCCGCTGGCGGATAACGCTTCTCCGCTGGCGGAAAACTTATCGCCCCTGGCGAAAAACTGATCTCCGCTGGCGAACAACTTATCTCAGCTGGCGGACAACTAGTCTCCGATGGCAAACAATTTATCTTCGCTGGCGGAAAACTCATCTCCACTGGCGGACATCTTGTCTCCGCTGGCGGAAAACATATCTCCGCTGGCGGACATCTTGCCTCCGCTGGCAGACATCTTATCTCCGCTGACGGGAAATTTATATCCGCTGGCGGACAACCTATCTCCACTCAAAGTTGTTCGCCCCGAGTCAAGCAGAGCTCGGGCCAAAACATGTTCACCATTATTTGTTCGGACGCTTACGATCGACGTAGCCAGAATCACTCTATCCATAGCTGTCGCATGGAGAGCATGCGAAGTGGAAGGTTGATTCTGATTGGGAGGAGGAGAAGAATTCTCTGGGGGTGATGGTAACGCCAGACTTTTATTCGCCACTGTGTACCTATGCAATAAGGTATGGTGTGAGCAGCCACACACTCGACACTTCTTAGCTTTGCATCGTACTACAGAGTGGCCTTGTTGCAGACAATTGATGCACAGGGATGCAGTTTTTGCGAATTCGAACCTTTGCATTACTGCCAGCCGACCAAATGGACTGCAATCTGTCAACAAATGGCCTTTCGCATTGCAGTAGCTGCATTGTTGGTTTTGGTATTCGCGGTAGAACACGCGAATGAGCTCCGATTATGCGGCTTGCTTGGCACAGCTTTCTGCTCCTGCTTTGGTTTGTCCGAATTTTCGGCCGAAAGATGCTGATGTCTGCGATTAAGCAATTTTTCACAGTCAGCCCAAAGTGGCAGCTTCTCATAATCGAGCTGTTCTTCCCATTTCTCTTTGGTCACCGGATCGACTCTGCTCAAGACGAGATGAATAATCATCGCATTCGAGATCTTTTTATCATCGCCTATCGACAACAATGAACCATATATGGATGAGGCGGTATCGATAAGGTTCCTTAAGGACGATGCTGATTGCTGGGTCATTTTGGGAAGACTAAATAGGGCGTCAATGTGATTTTTAAAGATCAGACAATCATTATCGTAGACCCGTTTTAAGCTATCCATTGCTTTCTCGTAGTTGGTCTCGGTTACTTGAAAAGCCCTAACTGTTCCCAACGCTTCACCGGAGAGACACGAAGGCAAATGGTTGAACTTTTCGATAATTGGAATGCTTTCGTCATTGTGAACTAGAGTCTCAAATAAACCCTATGAAGTTTTTAAAGTCCGAAAAGTTGCCGCTGAACTGCGGCAGAGCTAACTTCGGAAGACGAGCACGAGTTGGGCCACCATAAGCTGGTACTGCCGGTTTTGTCTCATCAGCTGTCTTCAAAGCGCAAATGAGAGACAATAATTTTGCCTTTGTAACAATTGAGAGTTCTTCCAACTCGACTCCAAATTCATCGTCAATGTCTATATCTTCAATCTTCTCTTGAAGTTCGCGTGCCGTGTCAATGCTACGCATCAGCGTTTCGAGTCTGCACTCGAGCTCCGTCAATACCAGCGGAATATCCCCGCTTCTAAACGGTCCGCTAATAAACGAATGCCTTTGACACGGCAACTGCGCTTTTCTTCAGCTCTTCAAGGACGATATTGTTGGCTTTTGAGGTCATATTGATTCTCAATACAAGCAACTGAAGGCGAAAGGTCGTTTCTAATAATCGTATTCAATGCCGAGGCACTCAATGAAATAATGGGTAATTGTACCCAAACGAGGTGAAAAACAATATACCCGACAAATTTAGGGTATTGCGTCGCGTAGCTCAAGTGCTTACGTATCTCGTTCGTGGTTGTACCCAAACGAGGTGAAAATCAATATACCCGAAAATTTTAGGGTAGAGCGTCGCTTGGCTGGCGCGTAAACGAAAACCACACAAGAATAGCAACGAACAGCAATGGTGACAAGCGAAAACGAAAAAATTCACCGCTGTAGTTCTGAATGGATATTGTGTATGCGTATGCACCGACGACGATCGACGCTAAATTGATTTGCGAAGCACGACTTTGTCTAATTTGATAGTTGGATCCTACTGACACCAAACGAATATACCCGACGAAAACAGGGTATCGCGTCACTTGGAATTTGGTTTGGATCAAGCGCGCCAAACAAAGAGAACAACGATAAGCAACGGTGAAGAGCGAAAGCGAGACGAAAAAATTCACCGCTGCAGCTGCGTATTGGTATGCGTGCTTGGCCAACGACAACTATATATTTGACACAACGAAAACGAGAGGGGAAGGGGTGACAGTGATTGCAGTTAAAATGAGTTATATGTGCAGTTATTGCGTCCAAGAGGGTTAGATGTATGTATATATGTATTAATATATATGCTCAACTCTAACTACAGCATGCAAATCTAGCTCTACTATGTCATACGTATGTGCCAAGAATTGAAAGCGAGGTGCAATTGTTTCAGCACAAGACAATAATTGCGAGTTTTTTAATCTTTTCGTCTTCACTCGAGCTTTCAATTTTTGCACAAATACCTCTTGATAAGTTTGGAAATTCCAGGTGCTGTACTCTCCTCTTCTCTGCTGGATGCTCCACTTGGCTCTCCTTTGGTAGATAGCTGCAGACAGGGTATTTCACGACCGACGCGGTGATTTTCAGTTTGTTTGTTTGTATTATTTGCACACACGTCGCGGTTTTTGGCAATTTAGCTTTAGCACATATGCATGTACATAGGTGCATGTACATAGTACATAGATTTTGGATATTAATCTATTCTCCACTCGTGTCACTGTCACTTTTGCCTTCCACTTTTAATTAATACGTTTAATTGCAAGTCCACCCGGGGGCGCCATGAAATTTTAGAATAGTTTTTCTAAATGAAATAGACCGAAAAAACTTGGGTGACTGCAATTATTGTATTTAACGACGACGAAAAAAAGGAGTGCGTGCGTTCGGTTTAACAGATTATTCTCGACCTCTCTCATATATTCAAACAATTTCTTCTTAGCATATCTTACCTACGGTGGCAAAGCGGGCGAATTCGCCAAGAGCGAGAGAGAGAGAGCTTTTATTGCGCTCCCGCTTTGCCCTAGCCTAACTTACACTAGACTTCATGAAATTCGATCCTAATAACAATTATTATACGCCAAATGGCGCTACACCAAGCATTCAAAAACAAAAACAATTTTTAAAGGAGTTTATCCCTCTGATCTGCTGCCCAAAGTAATTTCGAAATATCCTGAAATATCCTGCTTTAATAATAGCAAACACAGATTCTTCAAGCCATCCAGGAATTGGGTTGCTTTTTACTTTGTTAACAAATATTCAGCAGAATTTTTTGATTCATATGGTCAATATCCTCAAAATAAAGAATTTTTAAAAATATTAAGGAAAAATTCAACAAAGTTTACATTTAATAAACAACCACTGCAAGGATATTTTTCAAATACATGCGGTCATTACTGTATCCTATATGGAATATTTAAAAGCAACAAAAACATTAAATTGTTTTTAAAACAATTTAAGAAAAATGATTTTAATTATAATGATAAGTTAATAATAAAAATGTTTAAGAAAATTTGTTTAAAATAAAAACACAATGTTATTTCAAAGATATTTATTGATTTTTGAGCTGGGATACATTCTTTTAGTTAAGTTATAGTACTTAAGCATTAAGTCTATAGCTTCAGCTTTCTTGTTTGGTAGGGTATGACACAGGCATGTGTCAGGTCCCTCCGTTGCATCATCATCGCTCCAGGGGCACAGCTTATAATGAAAGCCAAACTTGGAGTACTGAAGCTCCTTTTCCTCCAGATCCTCCAAAATGTTCATCAGGTTTTCCAGAGTTTGTATGTGCTCCTCGAAGATCATCTCTTCGAATTGCATCAAAACATCGAATTGTACATCTTGCAGCTGACTTCTTGAATCTGATACTGTTATTGATTCAAAGAGCAGGACTCTTTATATCCACGTCTTTGCTCTGCTACCCTTATATTTTTCTTTACCTATGTATTGGAAATGATCAGTACTATATCTAGTCATCTCTTTTTACATATGTATATTCTCAACCTTTTTTTTTTACCTATGCATTGGAAATGATCAATACTATATCTAGTCATCTCTTTTTACATATGTATATTCTCAACCTTTTTCCTTATTTTTTCTTTACATGTATAGTTGTCTCTTCTGCTCTTACATATATAAGATGTATTCCATTGAAGTCTTCATTTATAGTATCTTATTCTCTTACATATATGTACTATATAAAATTTATTCCATTGAAGTCTTTATTTACTCTTTACATATAAATTGGAAATGGGCAGTGCTGGATCTAGTCATCTCTTTTCCTTTATATATAAGATGTGAAATTCCATGCTCCTTCAACATCTTAAAGGGCGTTTTTGTGGAAAATTTGGTTACATAACTTTTAGGTAAAAATATCCAAAGCTGTTCGTTGTCCTTATCAGTTAAATAAAGGACTACTTTATTTCCAAATGATGTTTTTGATTTTTACATCCATTGATCTTGTACTCAAATCCTATGCATAGGTCCTCAACCTTGGTGTAACCAATAGCCGGCTTTGTCTCGTTAAGTAATTCTAGGAAAGCCTATGTATATATTTTATTAAGTGCCCTGCAGTACGGGTCATCAATGACTCAGCTGCTGACACGTCGATGACCGCGTCACTACCCCCGATGACATAGTTGATGACCGGACCATACGCTGAGCAGCTTACTTTAAATTTTAAATTTGGACGTTGACATGCAATGACTGCATCTTTCAAGAGGCGATGCAGTTACTGCACCGTCAAGTGGCCCGTGTGAAACCAGCAGAAGGCTGTTACGCGCGGATCCCAGGCAAAACGCAGCCCTCCTCCCGCCCAACCGACCGAGGGGCGCTGCCGCATGACGCGCGGCGCGTAGCCGAACCGAACGCGAACATGCAAGAAAGATAGCTGTTAGACTAACATTCGAGGAAAATTAGCACTAAACTTACTAAGAAACTAAGCATGCAATCAAAATACAAATACCACTACAATTACTAATTACTAGAAAGGTGTGTAAGGATTAGTAATTTAATAAGGGGAAGAGAATTAGTGGTGGATATAATATGGTAGAGCGAATTATAATCCGAGCATAAGACCCTAAACGGTTCATGCAAGGAATAATTCGATCTACAAAGTGGAAGGAACAACGGTATAAAATTTCTAGTCAGTCTAATGGGAATCGTGAAGCTTATGCGGCTCAACAGATCAGGGCTGTCTATGTCACCCCCGATCAAGTTGTGCATAAATATCACACCAAGCATTTTCCTACGGTTAATTAAGGATGGGAGGTTTACTAATAGTAGTCTACTAGAGTAAGATGGGAGTCTTACACCCGCATCCCAGTTAAGGCCCCGCAGAGCAAAGAGCAAAAAGTTTAAGTTTAACATGGAGATGTCCTAGGGCATAACCGATGACACTGTCATCGAGCATTGCCGAAAAATCATGCACTTAATAAGCGATGATTTTTGCCTAAAAATCATGCATTTTATAAGTGATGATTTTTAGTAAAAATCATGCACTTAATAAGCGATGATTTTAGCCGAAAAATCATGCATTTTATAAGGGATGATTTTTCCCGAAAAATCATGCATTTAATATAAAAAAGTAATACATTCAATTGTTTATTTTTCCAATTAGTTTTATTTATTAAAAATTATTATTAATTATTGTCTAAGGATGCCAGAGCTTTGTATTTTTTGTCCCTTGCGCCCCTTTGAAAATAGTTATTCTTAATATTGTGAATAGCCTTCCTAATCACTTTATCTGCTGGCTCGTTGGGTATTTTCATCTTCACCGCCGCTGAAATAATATGGATATGTTAATTAATTAATTATTATTTTTTTTTAAAGTTTTTTTTTTAACAATTTTATAAAAAGAAAGAATTTGTTCGATTTTTAAATCGGTTGTTTGTTTCAACAAAAACAAGAATGTTCACTGTAGGTCAGCGGTGGGCTGTTCATTTCCTCCAACAACAAAAACAAAACACGCGCAAAAAAAATTTACCTGCTAGAGCCAAGCCGCACAAATAAGGGTTACTTTTTGTTGGTTTTCTTTTGTTGTTTGTTTTACTGCTGGACTGCTCACAAATTGCAATTTCGTGCCCACCGCAGATTATAACAATTTAATTCGCTAATACGGATTTACATTCTATTTCTTTATTCTTCTTTTATTCCCGAGCATAAGAGAAGAATAAAGAAATATAATGTGAATGCAGCGAAACATTAATATAATTTGAACACAGTTTTTTCATAAATTTAACCTTTTATACAATTGAATTTTCTTTATTTAACACGCGCACAACACATATTATTAATTATTTAAAAACTGCACTTACCTGATATTAATAATAATCACAGCACTTTATTTCACTTCGTTTGCGCACAATTAGTCGATTGCAAATAGCAAATGTAAAGCGAAGAAAGAAAAAGAGTTCTGTCGACGCAGGCGCAAAGGAGACGAAAAGATAAAACGAAGTTCTCTGCTACTGCGCACGGTCGGCAGAACCGAATTACGTTTGGCACGCGCGGAAAAGAAAGAAACAAAAGAAAAAACAAAGGGTTCGATTTGGCTGGCGTCAACGCCTAGATGACATTGTAGATGACATTCGTCATCGCTCACTGCTGGTACTGCAGGGTGGTTATCCTTTATATACAGAAATAAAAAGTTGCTTACATACCATTGTAGTAATAGAAACTATTCAATCTACTAACGGATTTTATACTAAATTATTTAAAAGATTGCATGATCTTTTATACTCTCATTAATTCAATTTTATACAAATGTGATCTGAGCAGATTGGTAGTGGAGTGATAATAAGTAAATGGTTTTAAAGCTGTAAAGACCAGATGTCTTAAATCTGATTGGTTGTTGAGTAATAAGGGATGAATTATAGATACACTGCAGTATATTATTTCATTATTATTATAACCGTCAACATGAAAAAAAATTATATAAACAGAATAAAATGCATACAATTTTTGTTCATATGCTCATCACTTCCTATATAAGAACTGTAAGTTATTAAGATAGGCCAGTTCATTTTCATTTCGAAATGAGGACATTTCATTGCGAGTTGTGTTATGTAAAAACATCTTTTAGTTCCCGCAATGAACTGAAAAAACACACCTTAAAAATCCACAACTTCAGTTATTCAAAATCAAAATCATCATTTTATCGATGTTACTTATGTCCAGGAACTGAACTGTTTTGGTTGAGAATTGACTTCGATATGCATATTTTATTCAAGCATAACAAGGAATTAAAACCAGAAATGTAAAATAAATATGCAGAAATAAAATAATCTGTGCGTTTTAAATATAAATACCCTTACATAAATTTACCAACTATAATAGGATGTTAAATTAAATCAATAAATACATTCAAAAGCATCTGTATTCTACCTGAAATCCACTTATTCTTTTTTGTGTAATCCTCACTTGGAAGAAACCTGTTTCAAACGAATCCTATGATTCTCTTGTAATAAGAGGAAGTGAAATTCAACCAATCAAAAGTAAAACAGAAAACATTGAAAATAAATAGTGTTTAAATGTGTTGTATTTATTATTTTAAGAAAAAATACATCAAATATTCTTATTATATAAATATGTATTCGTATTATTACAATTTCGCCTCAGTTATTTTTACCGCAGCAATTAAATCATCATCATCTTCGTCCCGAAGTAGTTCCTGGAGTCGAGATCTTTTATCGTGGTCCTGATTATCTACTAAATCGAAAATGCTGTCATCATCCGGGAAAATGTATGATGGATTATCATTATTAGGCGTTGCATTCCTTGGCTCATCGTCGTCATCATCCCATTTAATCTGACTTAACCAGTTGAAGTTATCGAGATTGCTCTCGAGATAGGTTTGGGTCTTAATCCCAAAAATCAGGGATAGGTCTACGGAGCTCGGCTGAGAGTCCAGATTTATGGTTGATTCCGGTTGGGAATCGATAAAAATGATTTCGAGGTCATCCATCGTTGTTAAAAGATGACTAGTTTCTGTACTAGCTGTTAGCTGTGAGTAGCTATTATATAGGCACATTGCTATGGGACAGTGTTAGGTACACAAAGGAGGAATATAAATTATAGAGAAAGTAGAAAGGTTCAAGAGCATCCAAACCGTTTTCAGGAAACACTTAAAAAATACCTCTAAACTATCACATTAGATTCATTTCAAAGGGATGACCTACCTGTTTGAGGGTTGTATGAAAAGCAACATGGAACCAATCGTAAAAAAACAGGTCCATTGTAAGTAAGAGGGAGGAGAGAGAATATAAATGAGCGAAGGATCGATTTCGATTTGAGATTATTTTACATGAGTGAGAAAGAGGATTGAGATCGAAGTTAGTTTACATTATCGCCGATAGGGGGCGCCACCAAGTAGTAAGGAAAAGGGACGGTCGTATATTTACTATGAGTAGCATTATTTAATTTGTATGTCTTCCTATTATAATTTTATTCTTTGTGTGCTCCTGTATATATCTCCATTAATTATGTGTTTTCTTATTATTCAACCCTCTATACGGACATCTAGAAAACCAGTCCCTTACTATTTTTTTTGTATAGGATGTAAATATCAGAAACTTCAACCATTTGTTTCCCAATTCAATGTAATAAAATATCCTATAAGTATTTATTTAACATGATCAGTTCATAACATAGCAACCATTTTTTCCCAATTCAATGTTAATAAAATATCCTATAAGTATTTATTTAACATGATCACGTAATAACATAGCAACACGATGCACACTTACAATCAACATGTTGCCAAGCTGTACATGCTTAAGCACATGCTGCAGCAGCATGTTGCGAATTTGGTAATTCAGTCTAAAATTCGATCCAACCGTCCCTTTTCCTTACTACTTACTATCTCTTAATTCTGTTAGATCTTTGTTTTCTTGTACTTTATTTAACTCTTCTAGTTTTTCTTTTAATTCGTCTACAATTTTTCCTCTCTGTTCTATGCCGAATAAGAGTTTACAAGGCACTTGCTTTGTGCTCCTGTGCTGTGTGTTATTTAATGCATGTTCTACTTTGTCTATCACTGCATCCCAATGTATACCCTTTTCTGGTTCTACTAATTTCGCTATCATTGGCCCAAGGCTTCTATTGACTCTTTCCACCTGACCATTTGCTTGAGGCGATCCTGTAGCGATTTTAATGTGTTTAATATCAGTCTCTGTCATGAACTCGTCGAATTCGTTTGATGTGAAGCAACTCCCTCGATCTGAAATTATGCATTTGGGTTTGCTATATGCTCTAAAGTAGTCTTTTAACGAAACGATGACCTGTCGAGTATTCGTTGTTCTTGTTGTGTATAAACGCACGAACTTTGTAAAGGCATCAACAACTACTAATATGTGCTTTTTGATCTACCCGAGTCAACCGGACCGTAATGATCGATGTGGATTAGCTCAAATGGCATATTTCCTTTTGGAATGGAGTGTAAATATCCTTCTTTTCCTGATTTAGGCGAAAACGCAACGCACTTCAAACAATTTTCAATGTGACCGGAACATTTTTCTTTAACGTTTGGAAACCAATAACTTTTGTTAATTATGTTTGTCATTTTGTCTCTACCTATGTGTCCTATTTCGTTGTGATATTTATATAAAACGTGGTCTTCCATTTCTGTTGGAACAATAATAATAATAATCTTCCGTTTTTACTCTTCCTGTAAACTACACCGTTTCTCATTTCGCAAAGCTTGTGTTCATTTTCTTCTAACTGTTGCTTAATTTTTTGAACTTTGTGATCCTTGGCTTGGCAAATAACTAAATTGTCTTCAAACGTATTTGTTTCTACTATAAGAATATTTGTGCATCTGCTCAGCTCATCTACATGTTGCATTCTGCTGCCTTCTCTATGGCTCAGCTCAAAATCATAATTTTGCAGCTCTAAAGCCCATCTAGCAATACGCGGGTTGAGTTCAATTTTGTTGAGCGTTAACGTAAGGGAATTGCAATCAGTCACAATCTTGAACCGTTTTCCATATAAATATATGCGAAACCTGCGCAGAGCGTAAATAATTGCCATTGTTTCCAGCTCAAAGCTGTGATATTTTGATTCCGCTGCAGTTGTTCGCTTGGAAAAATAAAAAATTGGATGCAGTTTTCCGTCGTCGTTCTTTTGAAGTAACACTGCCCCGAAGCCAAGAGCGCTTGCATCACAGTGCAGTTCTATCTCGTCTTTATGATTATAAATTGATAAAATGTGTGCCTGCATTAACATTTCCTTCAGCATTGTAAAGCAATTTAATTCGTTTTCACCAAATTGAAATTTGGTATCCTTTTTCAAAAGATCGTAAAGCGGTTTGTCAACAGTTGAGAAATCTTTTATAAATCTCCTGAAGTAGGAGCATAAGCCGAGAAAACTTTGCACAACCTGTACTTTGTCTGGGATTGGAAAGTTTTTGATTGCTTCTAATCCTCTGTCATCAGCTGTTATACCTTGCCCATTTATTAAAAACCCCAGATATTTTATGTTTGATTGTAAGAACTCACATTTGTCTATTCGCAATTCTAACTTGTTTTTCGCTAATCTAATGAAGACTTCCTTTAGCGTTTCTAAGTGTTCCTGTGTATTTCTGCTGGCAACCATTATGTCGTCCATGTAAACAATAACTTTATCATCTCTAATCAAATCATCGAATATCTTGTTAACGAACCTTTGAAACACTGCTGATGCCGTTTTTCAGACCCTGCGGCATTCTGAGGAACTCGAATTGTCCTAAAGGTGTCACGAACGATGTATATTTAATCGATTCCTCATTAACAAACACATGAAAGTAACCATTTTTGAGGTCAAGATTCGTAAAGATCATTTTGTTGGCTAGTTTGTCGAGCAAATCATCGATGAGGGGTATGGGATAGTTGTCCTTAATCAAAGTCTTGTTAAGTTTTCTAAAATCTATACATAACCTTAAATCCCTGTTTTCTTTTTAACCAATACGATAGGGGAATCGTATTCGGAATCACTTGGTCGTATTATCCCGTTCTTTAAATATTCGTCTAATAATTGTTGCAGTTTATCTTTTTTCGCTATATGACAGTCGCCTTGGAGCACAGCTAAACGGTTTTGATTTTTCTAAATTAAGTTTTATCTCGCATTTAACTAAAGGTTCCTTTGGCCTTACAGTGTTTACATAATAGTCTTCGATGGTTTGCCTTAGTTGACATTTTAGCTCATGACTTATATTTTCTCCGCAGATGTAATCGACTTTTTCATCTTCCAAATAATTGATATTAAAAATGTCTGGAGCAATGATTTCATTGTATGTGTCCTCAGCTTTGCTACTAACGATTTCATCAGTAACGACCGCATCGTCATTTATCGAAGTACCTGTTTCACTTATATAACTGATTGGTCTGGTATGATCGATCAAATTTTCAGTACCTGCTTTACTAACTACTTCCGTAACAATTTCACTATCCTTGCTAACGTCTTCACTAACAATTTTATTATCATCGTTACTAACGGTATAACTAACAATTTCATCAATCTTTTTACTAATTGTGTCACTAACAGTCTTATCAATCTCTTTACTAACGGTATCACTAACAATTTCATCAAGCTCTTTACTAATGGTATCACTAACAATTTTATCAACTTTGGCTTCTTTAATCACCTCATCTCTAACTATTTTATTAGCGTTATCATTAAACTTTTCGTTTTTCCTATACTCATGCGTTTGCCCATTGTTTTAATTTGCAGTCTATCACTTTCTATCGGTATTGCTGAATTATTACTTAATTGATTATTAGCTTTCTCATTTACAGCGTCTAACGTAACCATTTTCAAAGTGTTTAGGTCCAAGCTTAGCGCGCATGCATTCATAAAATTTCTGCCAAGAACCACACCATGACTCATAGATTCGTTCGATACCATTTTAAACATTTTATTCCTCCTTTCAAAACATAACATAACATTTTTCCAAATGTTTTCAATTGGCTTCGATTCAGCCCAAAATATGATTCAGAAACTGGCTCCAGGATGGTTTTGTAGAAATTAAACTTTTCTTAACGAACGATATTGGACTCCCAGAGTCTATGAGGCATGCTGCAATTAATGGTGTTACAATCTTATTGCATAAGAAAATCGTACAGTATCTTACATAATTGTTGTTGGTTACGCTTTTTCTCTCCGGGCATTGTCCGACTAGGTGGCCAAATGCCCCACATGCGTAGCAGGATCCAGGCTCCCTTTTGGCTTGAAGCAGTCCTTGGCGAAGTGACCACGTGAGTTGCAGTTGGCGCAGCGTAAGCCCTTGTTAGCTGCAGCATCTTCCGAGACTGGTGTGGCATACTGCTTCCGCTGCGGAAGGCGGATTTCCGAGAATGCACGTAGAATTTGCTTCGGATCCGAGAAGCACTGAATGCGAGCCTGATCTCGCAAGCCCGAAGCCGGAATTCCATCGATTATCTTTTCCTTCAACTCCTCTGTGTCTATGTTGATGTTTCTAGCCAGCATCATTTTTATACCCGATACTCAAAATGAGTATTGGGGTATATTAGATTTGTGGTAAAAGTGGATGTGTGTAACGTCCAGAAGGAAGCGTTTCCGACCCCATAAAGTATATATATTCTTGATCAGCATCAATAGCCGAGTCGATTGAGCCATGTCTGTCTGTCTGTCCGTCCGTCCGTCCGTCCGTCCGTCCGTCTGTCCGTCCCTATTAGCGCCTAGTGCTCAAAGACTATAAGAGCTAGAGCAACGACATTTTGTATCCAGACTTCTGTGATATGTCACTGCTACAATTGTATTTCAAAACTTCGCCCCGCCCACTTCCGCCCCCACAAAGGACGAAAATCTGTGGCATCCACAATTTTAAAGATACGAGAAAATTAAAAACGCAGAATCGTAGAGAATAAATTTATCTTCTAGACTGCAGAATCTGAATTGGATCGCATCATTATTATAGCCAGAATGAAGAAAACAATTTCATTTTTTTCTCGCCCTGTCTCTCTCTAACACACATACGTGTGTGTTGATACCATAGCCGGCTTTGCCTATTGCTAAATATGAGTTCCAAGATCTCAGAGACTATAAGAGCTAGAGCAACCAAATTTGGTATCCACACTCCTGTGATATCGGACCTTGACAGATTTGTTTCAAAATTTCGCCCCACCCCTTCCGCCCCGCAAAGGACGAAAATCTGTGGCATCCACAGATCTCAGAGACTATTAGACCTGACTGTAGAGCTCTCTTTGCTACACAACTATTTGTAATTTTTCACTGCAGAACTCACTGTTGATAGCTCACTGCTTCAAAATTTCGCCCCACCCCGTTCCGCAACCATAAACAACGAAAATCTGTGGCAACCACAATTTTGAAGATAGGAGATAGGAGAAAATTAAAAACGCACAATCATAGAGAATGGCCATATCTACCAGATTGCCGAATCTTGCCTAATCCGAATCAGATCGGATTATTGTTATAGCCAAAAGAAACAAATCAATTTGCAGTGGCTACGCAGCGCCCGTCGACACGTTCTGACTGATTTTCTGTCTCTCTCGCACGCACTCTTTGTCGTTTAATGTAGCCATACTGACTATGTATCGGGTATAAATGTAGAGTTGCGGTCGGAGCAGCAACTCACAACGTTCCCCCTCGTTTCTTCAAAATATGTGGCAAAATTTTCTTCTGAACGCCATTGACGATTTTGGAATCTGTCTCTTTGTTCTCCTTTGGACAAGGTTGCCCCAAATGCCACGATCATCAATTGCTCGCACAAGTAATGAGCTGATTCCAAGATACGTGCGGGATCTGCATGGAGCCAACTCTGAGCGTTTCCTTTGAGCTTAGCAATCAGCAGCATTCGTTTAGTGATGTTGTCCAGCTTGTAGATTTTAGCAATATTCTCCAGCTGTATGACCCAGTTTTTGGCGCACTGTGTCCCATCGAATTCCATAGTCACTTCCTTTGCCAATGTGAGCGATGTTGCCGAAGATCCCCATATGTTGTTTACATTTGTGTCCTGACGTTTTGCAACACTGTCTGAATCGTAGCCTTTTCCATCACTGTGGTCGATGGTGCTGTTAACATTGGTGCTGTTAGCGCAGCCACTGTTAACTGTGGTGCTGTTAGCGCTGCTACTGTTATCGATATCGGTAGCTTCGTTGCCCTCGTTGATGACGTCATTGGCTTGGCCGACATGCACGATCTTGTTTATTTCGTCATGAATTTTTTCAGCAAGACTCTGCCTGCATCTATCTCTGCGCGTAATTTCATCAGGGCGTCGTTCTCGGCTTCTACTGCGCTTGGCTGTTCCGTGCATAGTAAAAATTCCTCCTGCATGTGCTCCATGGTTGGTGCTTCACCTGCCAACTGCTGCTGCTCCGCTTGGCCGATCGAACCTTCTGGTGGGTCGCCGCGTGCGTTTGGTTGAATTGCGCTAACACGTGCGACCAGTTCGGTTTTCGAGCCTTGGGTTGATAGCCCGAGTCCAGACAGCCACCTTTTTAGTTGCACTACCGAGAATTGGTTTAATTCGATGTCGCACATTGTGAGTAGGGCCCACTTCTGAGATTGTGAGAGTGAAATAGGATGGACGATTTACTTTTCCGAACACGTCTTTATTCAACTCATCCGCCATTTAGAATGAACGAGCGTCGATCTACATACTTTTCATGTGCCCGTATCTTCGGTATTTTTCTGGGGTGGCCGTACATTTATGGATTCTTAATCTAAGCTAGGGATGCCGTATTGGCTGATATAGGTTGTAATGGGGCTGCCGTACTGAGTGATAGGGGTTATCCTACCACAAAGGCGGCTGAGGGCCAAGAATTAGGTGCTACTTGGCAAGCAGCTAATCGGCTGGATCGAAGGATTACAGCAAACTGCGTTCACCATCTCGCCGACAAAAGGCCATAGTAGAGTCCGTTAAACGCAATCTGAAACAACTTTCAGAGGCGGAAGGACGCACATCAAGTGATTTGATAAAATCACTATGGACTCAAGCTCAGGAAGTCCACTTCACAATTCATGAGGAATACGAGGACCCAGTGGAAGGAGGATATGACATGGAATCCTACCTAACACTGGAAAGTAAGGTCCAAAGAGCATTGGCAAAATCAGCCACACCAAACACGGATAACGTGCAGCTTCCACGCATCAGCATCCCAAAGTTTGATGGGGATCTATTAAAATGGACCCAGTTCTTCGATCTGTTCTCATGCATGGTGCATGAGACCAACATGCCCACGGTGAAAAAGATGTGGTATCTTAAAACCAACGTTACCGGCGAGGCAGAAAGATTGATTCGACATATCGATCTAAAGGAAGAAAATTATGAAGCCGCTTGGGAAATACTAGTTGACGCATACAACAATCCCAGAGATGTTTCGAACACGGTACTGAACCGCTTCCTCAATCACCAAACAATTAATGACGATCCCAAGTCATTAAAAGAGTTGTATATAACAACCATAGAGTCCCTTGCATCACTAAAGGGATTGGGCATCAATATATCTACATGGGATCCGATATTGATTGCCATTATCAGAAACAAACTGGATGTAACAAATAAGGCCTTGTATGAGCAATCATTGGGAAGCTCAAAGGACATTCAGGCGCTGGATACGATGCTTCAGTTCTTGGAGCTAAGAATTCGAGTTCTAGGAACCAGTAAGAAGCAACCAGCATCAAGGAGAGAGCCAAAAGGCACGACATGTGCATCAGCAAACACAGGGAGAGCGCGAGCACCCTTATGCACATTCTGTAAGAAAGCAAGCCATTGGCTCTACGGATGCGAAGAATTTCGCTCCAAATCTCCATCAGAACGACTAAATTGGGTACAAAAACAAAAATGTGCGTTAATTGTTTTAGAACAAATCACAAAACAAACGCATGCCCAGGTCGAAACTACTTCAAGTGTGACAAGAAGCACAACACGATGCTACATTTGGAAACAGCATCAGGCGCAGCCACAGAATCAAGAGGCCCGACGGTTGGTGCAGCAAGTAACAATAGTTACAATCTACTGGCCACAGCAAAGGTGGCAGTAGAAGCCAACAACGGGCAGGTTGCTAATTTCAGAGCACTGCTAGATTCGGGATCACAGATAAACTTGATCTCTGAACGAATGGCATCAATGTTGTCACTCAAACTAAAAGATACAACATTACGGATCGAAGGAATTGGAGGTCAATCAAAGACCAGCAGAGCACGAGTAAATGTGCTCATGAAATCCCTTCACAATGGTTTTACGCAAAGAATTGAAGCGTTCGTACTACCACAGATAATAGCTGAGCTCAGGTACTCGATTCAGAGAGCTTAAACGTACCAAGCAAGATCTCACTGGCAGATCCAAACTTCCACAAGCCAGGCAAAATTGACATGCTAATCGGAGCCGAGCATTACTACTCGTTGCTGCTACCAGATCAACAGCAGCTTAGGACTGGAGGCCCGTTGCTACAGAACACGAAACTGGGATGGATTGTGGCAGGAAAAGTCAAATCTGCCCACAATTCCTCACCCATTTGTGCAACGGGAGTAAACGAGCTCATGGAAAGATTCTGGACTCTGGACAATCTAGAGACGGAAGACAAACCACGCATTCCAGTGGAAGCACGGTGCGAAGCTCATTTTATAGAAAATCTTCAGACAGCTTCAGACGGCCGTTTTATTGTAAAGCTCCCATTTTCCGAACACCCTTCAGCCCTGGGGAGTCGTTGGAAACCGCAACAAAAAAGATTCCTAGCGTTGGAGCGGCGAAGCTCAACAGAAACTTGGAAGAGTTATGTGGACTTCATGGAAGAGTATGAAGGACTAGGACATATGAAGATTGTGCCAGCATCAAAAGTTCCCAAAAGGCACTACTTCATTCCACATCATTGGGTACTCAAACCTGAGAGCACCACCACAAAGCTTCGGGTAGTATTCGATGCCTCATGCAAATCAACAAGCGGGAAATCTTTGAACGACATTCTGCAGGCTGGACCCACAGTTCAGAGCGAACTTATGTCCATTCTGCTACGATTTCGAATTCATAAGTACGTATTCACAGCGGACATAGAAAAGATGTACCGGCAAGTATGGATCATTCCGGAGGATCAATTCCATCAGATGATAGTCTGGAGAAACAATCCGTCCGAAGAGATCAGGTACTATCGCCTGAAAACAGTCACATATGGGACAACAGCTGCTCCGTTCCTAGCAACGAAATGTCTGGATCATTTGGCAATACAATACAAAGACAGACTACCAGTAGGATCAACAACTTTAAAATACGATTTCTACGTTGACGACTGTCTAACTGGAGCAAATACTATTCCAGAGGCAATTCATGTTCGACAAGAACTAAATAAGATATTGCTACCGTCCAGATTCAAATTGCGCAAGTGGTGCTCCAACAATGAGCAACTTCTCCAAGGAATCCCCAAAGAGGATATTGTAACCCCCAACCGATGTAAAACTAGGAGAGACACTAGAGCACCACAGCGTGAAAACTCTGGGTCTCATCTGGATGCCGAAGAAGGATACATTGTGTGGACGAACACAGAAAAGCCAGGCTACACGCATCACCAAACGGGTGGTATGTTCCGAACTGGCCCAAATCTTTGACCCACTAGGACTCTTTGCACCGGTGGTAGTAAAGGCAAAAATCTTCATGCAACAACTTTGGGAGCTCAAACTGGATTGGGATGACGAATTACCATTACAACACCAAACCGAATGGAAAGAATACCGGGACGACTTACAAACATTGAACAAAATGCAAATTCCCCGGCATATCTACGATGGTAAAATTCCAGTTACCCAAGAACTCCATACGTTTGTAGATGCATCAGAACGAGCATATGGCGCAGCAGTATATGTACGCGCTACATACAAAACAACCAAGTGTCAGTAAGATTGCTCTGTTCGAACTCACGTGTGGCGCCGACAGCCAAACAATCGCTACCACGGTTAGAACTTTGTGCTGCAGTCCTCGGTGCCGAGCTCACAAACCGAGTCCGACAGGATCTGCACATGGACATTAACACGGTTTCAGGATGTTTTGGAGTGATTCCACCGTTGTGCTATCCTGGATAAACGCATCGTCATCAACATACCATACCTTTGTGGCAAATCGAATAGCCAAAATCCAGGCATTAACAAACCAGTCACAATGGCGTCACGTGTCATCGGCCAACAACGCAGCCGATGTCCTGTCGAGAGGGATCGCAGCAAGCAGACTGGCAGATCACAATCTGTGGTTATATGGACCATTATTCCTGCACGGATCTCGAGACAAATGGACGAAGGCACCCAACATACAACCCAGCAATCTTGAGAGAAAAGCTAAACATGTAAGCTTGCCAATCACACCTAGCGCACTTGGGGACGAATTATACACATGCAGACATAGCAACTCGTTCCACAAACTGCAACGCATTGTGGCATATATGTTACGCTTCTGCTACAAAACCAACAGAGCGCACACCACGACGCTCTGCGCAGAAGAACTGACTCCTGCCCGTGCTATAATCCTGCGAACCATACAACAAGTCGAGTTTACAGCAGAGTTAAAACAGTTTCAACGCTATAAGACTGTGGATAGAAAGAGCTCGATCATATCGTTATCTCCCTTCCTAGGAGACGATGAGCTCATCCGAGTTGGTGGTAGACTTGAAGAAGCTCTACTTCCATACAACGCAAAACAACCAGTTCTGCTGCCTTACAATGACCCAATCGTCAAAATGATCTTGCGGGAACTACATGAGGAGAACATGCATTGTGGTTCTCAAGCATTAAGGGCAATCGCAAGACAGCAATATTGGATTATCAATGACAAGACAATGGCTAGAAGCATCATTCACAGCTGTGTTAGATGCACCAAGGCTAGACCAAAGCTGATGCACCAGATCATGGGCAATCTCCCAGCACAACGAGTCACACAAGCACGCCCGTTTCTTAATGCAGGCGTCGACTACTGTGGACCAATCTCGATCCACCATAAGATCCGAGGCAAAAGACCAGATAAGGCATACATCGCCGTGTTCTGCTGCTTTTCCACAAAGGCAGTGCACCTGGAGCAGGTAAGCGACCTGACCACGGATGCATTCTTGGCCGCCCTGCGTCGATTCTTAAGCAGACGTGGGAAGTGCCAAACTATTCATTGCGACAATGCAACGAACTTTGTGGGTGCAAACAACCAGCTTAAAGAATTAGAAGACTCTATATTCAGCTCAAAGGCAAGTGCTCTGATCACGAATCATTGCAACAAAAAACAAGTGAATTTTAAATTCATTCCTCCCAGGGCTCCATCGTTTGGCGGCCTCTGGGAAGCGGCGGTAAAATCAGCAAAAAAGCTGTTGATAACAACCACCAACACAGCCTCATTGACATTTGAAGAAGTAAACACAGTGATAATCGAAATTGAAGCAATTCTCAATTCTCGACCCATAACTCCAATGTCAAATGATCCCACTGATACCACAGCGCTCACCCCAGGACACTTCTTGATTGGTGAACCATTGACAACGCCACCTGACGTCAACACTGATCATCAAGGAAGAACATTGGTAAAGCGCTGGGAATTGGTATCGCGCCTAAAGCATTCATTCTGGAAACAATGGTCTACGGAATACCTCCAAGAATTGCAAGCTCGGCATAAATGGAAGACCGCTTCACCAAACGTACCTGAAGGATTATTAGTTTTGGTGAAGGAAGACAACCTTCCAGTAATGAAGTGGCCAATGGGTCGCATCATTAAGACATATCCTGGACAGGACAACCACGTACGAGTGGTTGACGTTAAGACAGCATCTGGCGTATACAAGCGCCCGATCACTCGTCTAGCGCCGCTATTTCCAGAAGATGTGGCAATCAAACGTTCCCACAACATGATCAGTGACACTACGAAGATTGATGAGCCACCCACACAGCGAACAAAAAAATTGTCACCTACATTAACATCAACATTATTGGTGCTGTTGCTCATGCTTCCATTAGCATTGTCACAGTCAATAAATGTGACACAATTCGCAAACAAGCCTGGAATATTCTATGAGAAACTTGGAACATCAAGAATAGCAACGTCTGAGTGGACCATGATCGTATACTATGACTTGGACCCATATTGGAAGGACATGCAACTAATGTCTGCTGGAATTTCAGAGTTACGATACATGTGCCCTGAACTAAAAATATTCCGGCATGTAACTCCATAGTTCAACACTTTCAACATGTGTATAACGAGCTACAAGCAGGAAGCGTTTTAATGAAAAACTCTCGAAAACGCAGATCGCCGCTGGATATCATAGGAAATGTAGCAAACAGTCTTTTGGTGTTCTCGACGCAAAATACGCAGAAGAGATGACTCAAGTAATTGAGAAAGTGAAAACCAATGAAGACTTTCTACTACATCTGCTCCAAAACCAAACATCAATTGTCGACGCGACAATAAACGTAGTCAGAAAAGACAAAGTAACAACTGATAATCGCCTAAAAAGTTTGGAACAGCATGTGGCTACTATCAACCGAGAAAGAGGGTCATATCACAGCGATCATCTGACTCAAGCGTACTTAGGACTAATAGCACAATTAACCCTGCTCACAACAACTCTCCAACGAATGCAGTCCGACATATCTGATGTCCTAATCGGTATTCATCATCGGAGAATAAGCCCCACGCTGGTGTCTCCCGAGCAACTAAGAGACCAACTAGACCAGATACGGGATCATTTGCCACAAGATCAAATGCTGCCGGTCACAACGAAAGAGGTGATTCAACTATACAGAATCATGCGAGCCGAAGGAACCCCGACTGCAAAACACGTCATCTTCAAGTTAACGCTACCGCTGGTCTCAACAGCTCAGCTCGAAGTCTTCAGCATCATTCCAATTCCGTTTTGGGATTCAACAAGCTGGAGTCTATTTGACCTCAGAACCACCATAGTAACTGTGAACATCCACCGAGACCAGTTCATGGGCACTACCCAAGAGGAATTCCGACGTTGTCTTAAAGTACACAACGAGGAGTTCATCTGCTTTGACCATCAAACGATCTTCAATGTGGACAATCGCTGTGAGTTTCAACTGTTTAACAATAAAACAGAAACACTGTGTCAGGTAACACACACAAAGGCTGACATGGTGTGGCTAAAAACTCAGCATCCAAATAGATGGATCTTCGCAACGCATTCTACAACTAAACTTCAAGCGGTATGCAACGGAGTTCCGTCAACCATAACACTGGAAGGAACTGGTCTACTCTCCATGTCCCCTGGTTGCACTGCTCTCGCAATACTGAAGTAAGCATCAGCACCTTCAGCACCACAATCAGCGAAGTAAAATCGACCTACACTCGGTTTGGTGACGTGAGCCCACCGGAGACATCACCCTCGCCACCAATGTGGCAACTGAAGAACCAGACGTCAGACTTTCTTCAAGAACTTGATGATCTACGCCAGCAACTATCAGCCATCAATCATCAAGAGCTGCCACACCATCTCACCACCGTGCAGCACCATCAACTCGCTGCTTATGCAGCCCTAGCAATATCAATTCTATTGATCATTGCCTTCATTTTCCGGAAGAAGTATCAACTATGGAAACCAAGGCCATCAAATCCCGATCCAGCCGTGTCATCACCCCCTATCCCTCTTGCACGCCGATTTGCCGTCGACTTGAACGATGGTTGAACACAGCTTCAACGGCCGGGAGAATGTTCAGTTGCAGAAATATGCTTAAGTAATAGTCTATAATACCCGTCGGCATAACACAGTAACACCGTGACAAAGTTTATATTTAACATGTCATATAATACCTCACGACAACACACTAGCCACTGCAGTGAGTTCTGCTGACAATGCACTCTCTCCGCAGAGGGCGAAGACAGTGGTGCAATTGCTGACCATCAAAATGTCGCAATTGCCCACCAGACACTAAAATTATCCATAATACACAAAACATATATTTTACAGACTCAGCACTTTTGTACCTTTTGTTACCTATAAATAAGAATCAATTTTATCAATAAAGTCAGTATCAGAAACAGTACCATAACTGCCTGTCACTCATCTTCCATCGCAATCATCAGAGGCTGTCGCCGTGTCTTCAGACCCTCCCTTGCGCACCGTAGGATACCCACCCCAGTCCAACTGGTTCAAGTTCTAGTTGCGACGACCAAACTGTAGACGGTTTATGTACCGTATGCAACCCAGCTTCCTACACACACACACACATTAACAGGGCTAGTTTATTGTGAAACCGCCGAGTCGGCATTACGCCAGATGCCGGGTTCCAGAATCGATGTTGTTTATACTGAATGTGTAGGCGGTTGTTTATGCTGCGGTAGGTAAAGTGTTGCACAAGGGTTTAAGATCAGCTCATTGTGGTAGGAATCGCTATACGTTGTATGCTACAAGATCCAATCATTAGAGGACAGAATCTATCCTATGGCTTCGGATCCGTTGTGGCCGAATAAATGTTCATGCGGATGTTGTCATTAAAGAAATTTGACTCAAATGCATTGACATTCGCATTAAAATCAGCTTCTATCTATGGGAGTTGGTTACATACATATATTTTCAATTTTTATTGCTGCCTCGTAATAAAAACTCACCGAATCTGAATGCAAACCGCGATATTCGTTCTCGGCCTTAAGGTAGGCGCATATGCCCTGATTGACTTCAGATTGGTTCTTCGGCATGAAGTGATCTTCAATATCTTCGTTGGGGATCACTTGATGCTGGGTGGTCTCCTGGCTTCTCGACCGATCTTTGGAACGATCTTTGGAACGATCTTTGGAACGATCTTTGGAACGATCTTTGGAACGATCTTTGGAACGATCTTTGGACCGATCTCGACTTCTATCCCGTGCAGATGTTTCTGTTTTGGTAAAGCTTTTCTTACTCTCATAATTATTGCGGATTGCCTTCCGTTCATGATTGATTCGCAACTGGATGGCCTCTAGCATGGTGATGGGATCGACGCGACCCAGCTTCTCAGGCATTTGTCCGGCGAAGGCGATATCAAAGGCATAATCATTGAAGTTCTCACTCCCACTGAGAGTCTGCTCTATGACATCGTTACAACAGTTCTCCTTGATCATGGCACGGAAGAACACGGCTCTGGTGCGGCTAGCCAACGCTTCCTCTGCCGTTTTAGGGCGGCCGCACATGCAATTCTCCTGACAAAGTAGGAATCACATTAAATTGAAAGAAAGAACTTAGGAAAACTATATATCTTACATTCGAACTTGACGTTCCGTGGATGGTCTGGGAAAAGTCCATGGATGGATGCCCTGGCGGCCATATGGCACTGGCTTTGGGTGACGTGCATTTTGTGCATATGCCCAGCTCATGTTTTCCTCTTCACTAGATTGATCGACATATCTGATTGGTAACGATGCATTGCTGTCCTCATTTGTTGGTGCATTCCTTTGATACGGGGTACTGTGTCCAACTGGCGTGCTCATGTTACCCTGACTATTGGATGGATCGCCGTATTTGGGTGTTAGTTTTGCATTTGCCATGCAATAAGGTCCTTCCGGCTTAGAGGGTGCATTCCCTTTATATGAAGTATTGTAACCCTGTGGTGTAATCATATTTTCCTGACTCTGATTCATGGGGCAAATGGTCTTCCGACAAGAGGATGGTGTCGGTGTTTGAATCGTCTGGAGCGAATGATTGCACGTTGGTTCGTCAAACGGTTCAATATCCTTGAATTCGTCTGACTCCTTTGGGGTTAATAGTTGATCAGTTGGATCATTATGAAACATAGCAGACTATCTCATCCAGGACTCCGACTCCCTCACTTACATGTGGAATATGCTGGCGATCTGGCCTCTGGGCCCTTTGGAATGACTGACTGCGTGACGTCTGGCTCATAGGTGGACAAGTTGTGAATTGAATTCTTGACTGTTTTGGGGATTTTTAATAGATGCTTAGACAGAATACCTACTCAGTGCGGATCATCACCCAAAAACACACTTACATGTGTACTCTGCTGTGCTTCAGACCTCTGGGGCGGTAGTGACTGCTGGTGTCTCGAATCATACTGGGAGTAAAGAAAGAAAGCTTAGATAATCATATTCTAATTCGTTAGAAAACCGCTTATTTACATGTTGGATGTTGTGTGACGAGTGCGAGGGCCAGCGCTGCGGCGGCAAGTTCGCGCCCTTCTTTTGCGCCAACGTGACCTGCTTGCAGTACTATTGCGAGCACTGCTGGCCCGTGATCCACTCCCGTCCTGGCAGGGAGTATCACAAGCCTCTGGTCAAGGAGGGCGCCGACCGGCCCCGTGCCGTGCCTTTTCGCTGGTGTTAACGGCGGCGCTGGTAGGCCGCGCTGCACGACGAGAGACGCCAACAGAGAGAGCAGAGACACCGCCTGTTGGACGCAGCGCTGGCAGTGCCCAGACCCATAACGAAAATACCAACAGCAACATTAGAGTCAGGAGCAGCATCCACATCAGCATATGCATACGCCATGGCATCTGTAGTGGAGCCGATGCAGGAGCAGTAGCAATGGCAGGAGAAATTCGTAAATTAGCATATAAGACACCACACGAGACACAGACACGTGGACACACACTCCCACAAGCAAAAGACATTTGTCAGTCGCGACGACGAGACTCGACTGGGAATTCGAGACAGAAAACAAATGAGAAATGAGAAAGCAGCCACTAGGCTAGGATTGGCCTAGCAGGAGGAGACGAAAGCAGTCTTGTAACTGCAACTGCAACAGCCGCCAGAGTCTAGAAATGATTTCTTGTAACACTCGCCTACATAGCTTTAGTTTTAATTTATTTAGCGATCGGCTATTTTTTTTTTTTTTTTTTTTTTTTTGTAACTCTCTCTTTTTTTATAGTATCTGTATGGAATCTTAGTTTTTCATTTTGATAGACGCCTACACAGTATTTTTTGTACATTATTTTTTACAACAATCGGTGAATCCATTAGAGTTTGCCATTTTATCTCACAAAGACCACCAAAAATCAAAGAATGCAAAGGGTATGTTCAAGATACTTCCTTTAGCCAGCCAAAAATCCTCGCATAAGGCATATGATATGATATATGTGTACCCCTCGTAGATAATGTTATCCTAAACCACCACCTAAGAGGCCATCTTCTGTATGCCAATCGAGGCTAGTCCTAAAATGATAAGTGAGCATGGTTGGGTCAGAGAATCTTCCATAAAGTTCCTAAATTTAGACAAAAGTATGAGCAAAAGAAATGCTAACCAACACCTGAATGTTGTAATTAGGAGTTTCTTCCATTTTCACCCTAATTACCCGTACATTCATCAACACTTTTAACAACTATAAATCCTTACTTCGGCAACACTTTCAAAGACAAAAACATTACACTTTCGATTATACACACTTTGCTACACTATCAATTATAACTTCAGCGCTATCGACTATAGCTGCTTCGTTATCGATTATTGACCTACACTACTCATACACTATTCAATGTCCTTGATATTTCTCCAACTTATTCATTCGATTGTATACACTTAATCCTACACCATCATACATGTTATCGTTTGCTTTAACTATTTTGTCCCTATTGGGTAGCCGGGCAACCGTAAATGAACCCCAACTTGGTTATAGAGCACACTTCATATGACGATAATAACCCATAGCTTCTGCGCTATCGACTAGCACTTCTGCGCTATCGATTTTTGACCTACACTAATATACACTATTCAATATCCTTGATATTTTCCAACTTATTCATTCGATTGTATACACTATTTTACACTTTCTCTCATGAATATTCATGAATTCATGCTATCGAAAATTAGCCCCAACTTGGTTATAGAGCACACTATCACTGAATACTGATACTGATACTGATCCTTGATGTTTTCCAACTTATTAACTCGATTACACTATTACTGAATACTGATACTGATACTGATCCTTGATATTTTCCAACTTATTAACTCGATTACACTATTTTACGCGTTAACGATTGTAACGGGCAGCCGAAAACGGCTTTGTCTTCTTCTCATACTTCACAACTCATGCGGCATCATTTCGGCATTTGAAATATTCTTGTTGTGCGAAAATCGTACGAGGTATACATAGCGAAAATTTAGTCAGTATGGCCAGAGTCCTTGTTCATTTTATTCATGCAACTGTATTGAAAGGATGCCGACCGAATCTATCATATAGAATTTTACTCAGGAGAATCTACACGACTATGTAGACTTGTGTAAAATTCTAAATGAGCCTATATGATAGGTTCGGTCGGCATCCTTTTCAATACAGTTGCATGAATAAAGTGTCCCAGCATAAGTGAACAAGGACAAGTGTGCGAAAATCGTAGTGTGTACTGGCCATCTGGTAGTAGCTGACTAAAGTGTTTCTCGGGTGTCTCTATGTATACCTCGTACGATTTTCGCACAACAAGAATATTTCAAATGCCGAAATGATGCCGCATGAGTTGTGAAGTATGAGAAGAAGACAAAGCCGTTTTCGGCTGCCCGTTACAATCGTTAACGCGTAAAATAGTGTAATCGAGTTAATAAGTTGGAAAATATCAAGGATCAGTATCAGTATCAGTATTCAGTAATAGTGTAATCGAGTTAATAAGTTGGAAAACATCAAGGATCAGTATCAGTATCAGTATTCAGTGATAGTGTGCTCTATAACCAAGTTGGGGCTAATTTTCGATAGCATGAATTCATGAATATTCATGAGAGAAAGTGTAAAATAGTGTATACAATCGAATGAATAAGTTGGAAAATATCAAGGATATTGAATAGTGTATATTAGTGTAGGTCAAAAATCGATAGCGCAGAATAGTCGATAGCGCAGAAGCTATGGGTTATTATCGTCATATGAAGTGTGCTCTATAACCAAGTTGGGGTTCATTTACGGTTGCCCGGCTACCCAATAGGGACAAAATAGTTAAAGCAAACGATAACATGTATGATGGTGTAGGATTAAGTGTATACAATCGAATGAATAAGTTGGAGAAATATCAAGGACATTGAATAGTGTATGAGTAGTGTAGGTCAATAATCGATAACGAAGCAGCTATAGTCGATAGCGCTGAAGTTATAATTGATAGTGTAGCAAAGTGTGTATAATCGAAAGTGTAATGTTTTTGTCTTTTTGAAAGTGTTGCCGAAGTAAGGATTTATAGTTGTTAAAAGTGTTGATGAATGTACGGGTAATTAGGGTGAAAATGGAAGAAACTCCTAATTACAACATTCAGGTGTTGGTTAGCATTTCTTTTGCTCATACTTTTGTCTAAATTTAGGAACTTTATGGAAGATTCTCTGACCCAACCATGCTCACTTATCATTTTAGGACTAGCCTCGATTGGCATACAGAAGATGGCCTCTTAGGTGGTGGTTTAGGATAACATTATCTACGAGGGGTACACATATATCATATCATATGCCTTATGCGAGGATTTTTGGCTGGCTAAAGGAAGTATCTTGAACATACCCTTTGCATTCTTTGATTTTTGGTGGTCTTTTGTGAGATAAAATGGCAAACTCTAATGGATTCACCGATTGTAAAAAATAATGTACAAAAAATACTGTGTAGGCGTCTATCAAAATGAAAAACTAAGATTCCATACAGATACTATAAAAAAGAGAGAGTTAAAAAAAAAAAAAAAAAAAAAAAAAAAGCCGATCGCTAAATAAATTAAAACTAAAGCTATGTAGGCGAGTGTTACAAGAAATCATTTCTAGACTCTGGCGGCTGTTGCAGTTGCAGTTACAAGACTGCTTCGTCTCCTCCTGCTAGGCCAATCCTAGCCTAGTGGCTGCTTTCTCATTCTCATTTGTTTTCTGTCTCGAATTCCCAGTCGAGTCTCGTCGTCGCGACTGACAAATGTCTTTTGCTTGTGGGAGTGTGTGTCCACGTGTCTGTGTCTCGTGTGGTGTCTTATATGCTAATTTACGAATTTCTCCTGCCATTGCTCCTGCTCCTGCATCGGCTCCACTACAGATGCCATGGCGTATGCATATGCTGATGTGGATGCTGCTCCTGACTCTAATGTTGCTGTTGGTATTTTCGTTATGGGTCTGGGCACTGCCAGCGCTGCGTCCAACAGGCGGTGTCTCTGCTCTCTCTGTTGGCGTCTCTCGTCGTGCAGCGCGGCCTACCAGCGCCGCCGTTAACACCAGCGAAAAGGCACGGCACGGGGCCGGCGGCTACAGCTGTCAGTGCAACGTGGCATACAGACTTCCTCGGAACTCTCTCTATCAATAGTCGTGCTCTTGATAACAGGCTTCTATCGAAATACATTTTAAATTAATGAAGAATTCAGCAGTTTCCACCTTATACTTACAAATCCAGTGCTGGTCTCATCGTTCTGAAAAAAGGCATAACTTGCCTCTGAATAACGGGCCGACTGTGTCTGCTGGTAGCGACTACATAGGGCACGATTGCACTGTGCACTACAGGGTTTCCGAGAATTTATTGGACCCAGCATCATGCTACTGAGATCGCGTTCCTATCGGAATAAAATTATATAATTCACCAATAGTTATGCCATAGTTGCCGCAATTCACACTCACAGATCTGTCGATTGTCTCATTGTTGCCCAACAATTCATAAACTGACTGCTGCTGACTTTGCGGCTGCTGCGGGATACCTAAAGACTGTGCATGCCGGGCCGACTGTGCCTGCTGGGAGCAACTGCATAGGGCACGATTGCACTGTGCCTCACAGTGATTCTGAGAATTCCCGGGACCCATCTGCGTGCTATTGAGTGTGTAAATGTAGAATTAAATTTAGAATTTTGTAAATTGTATGTGTGCTGTTTTGAATAGAGACATAAAAATACAGGTTTGCGTGAATATGTGCTTTTGAATATTTTTATATTGTGACGACGCTGTGGCCGGGGTATGCTCGCTGCGCCGGGGTTCACAGATATTTGTTTGATCTCTGGATGTTGTAGCTGAAAAAGAGTCTCGTAGTTCAAGTATAAGGCGTGGATTAAGCGGTACAAAGAAATAGGGTTGTTTTATTGGTCTTAAAAGGGCTGCCGCAAGGGTTCGAGCCAGACGCACTGAGCAGCGGTACCACCTTTACGAAGAGGTGGCAACTACTCTCAGAGCTCCAACGGCGGTTCTGGCAGGCCTGGTCGAAGGACTACGTCCACAGCCTCCAGCGTCGCAGCAAGTGGCAAACGCCAGAGCCCAACATAGAGGTGGGGGCCATTGTGGTAGTCCACGAAGACCACACGCAGCCGCAGCGGTGGATCACCAACAGGGTGATCAGCGTCGTCGAAGGAGCGGATTGAAGGGTCAGGGTGGTCGAGGTGCGGACAGGAGGGCGCGCCATTAAGCGCCCAATTCACAAATTGGCCCAGCTCCCGGCAGATTGAAGACCGACGTGCGGTCGATCAAGGCGGCCGGAATGTCGGTACAGCTGTCGATGCAGTTTTAAATAAGTTAGATTTAAATTGGAAATGAAATTAATGAAGTCGCTACCGCCTAAGATCTGCCGCCTAACATAGTTACATGCACTCAAACTAATGAAGCAACGTAACAATGTTGATCAACATTCGCTGCAGCCTAGCCTATTGTAATAAACTGAGAGGGAGTCGCAATCTCGAATTGATAGAAAACGTTCGTGTTTTTAGGTTCGCGTCTTCGCCGCAACAGCTCTGATTTACCCCGCTAGACCCACATGTCCGAAGCCTGAGTAAAGGCAGTTAAAATAAATTATCGCAAAACTCGGGCACACAGTCCCAGTGTAGACAAAAAGCTAACTGCTATGGAGGATTAAAGACGTTTATTTAAATTTAAAATTTAGAATCTGGTTTTTCCTTTCAGAATGGTGAGTTTTTCATAGATTTGGGCGCATGTGAAATATAACGAATACCCTATCGCGTGGCACTGGCGGCAGCGATAGGAAATCACCGAATAAATCTGCAATGTATTTTCTTTCTACGCTATCGCTGGGTAGTGCCAAACGCTTGGCGTCTTCCTTTGATATGGGCCACAAAACGATTCAGGACTATAGATCAAGATTAACCATATGCATGTGTGTGGTATAACATCCCCACCATTACCGTATTCTTCAACTGTACCATATTCTGCTCAAAGTCTTGTTCCAGAGAATCCATTTCGTCAATATGTTGCCCGCTCTCAACATACCTTTTACCATTTCGACCGCTATCCTGGCCCGTGCGCGAACTTCTGCGATTCTGGTCCCAGACCCAGTCCCAGTGCTGGTCCGATTTTTCATCTCTACTGCGAATGATGGGAATGAGCAAGCGGCCGAAAATATATTGCGAAACTTTGTATTTACTTATCCGCGAATTCTATTTTACCCATTTTCTGTAAAAATACCATACAAAAGTACCACCACCCGGACTACGTCTCATTTTGACAACATTTAGACACTATACTGAGTTTTAAAAATGTTTTGCTTTCCGTATTTGCTTTGACAGGTGAATCACGATTCTGGTTGCTGCAATTTCTAAATGCCATTTATATTTGTTGTAGGAAACTGCTGCATCAGATCGAGCGGTAAGTTACGAAAATGTTGGTGATGCGTGTGATGGTCGACCTGGTCATAATCTACGATCATGTGTGTCCAGTTGGGGCATCCAACGTGCACAGCGGATTACGTCACCTTGTTAGTCTTAATTTCCCGTGTATGTCTCTTTTGCAAATAGCGATAATGAAAAGAGAGAGGGAGAGCTCGAATTCAAATGTTCGTCGGGTGGCAGACGTTTATTTAAATTTAAAATTTAGAATCTGGTTTTTCCTCGTAGAAAAGTGAGGTTTTCATAGATTTGGGCGCATGTGAAAAATAACGAATGCCCCATCGCGTGGCACTGGCAGCTGCGTTAGGAAATCACCGGCAACATAGCAATTTTTAAATAAATCGACAATGTATTTTCTTTCTAGGCTATCGCTGGGCGGTGCCATTTACTTGGCGTCTTCCTTGGATATCTGTGCATCCCGGGCCGACTGTGCCTGCTGGGAGCGACTACACAGGACACGATTGCACTGTGCCTCATAGGGATTCTGAGAATTTCCAGGACCCATCTGCGTGCTATTGAGTGTGTAAAAATAGAACTAAATTTGGAATTTTGTAAATTTGATGTGTGCTGTTTTGAACAGAGACATAAAAATACAGGTTTGCGTGAATATTTTTATATATATGTGTGGTCCCAGGGTTTCTGCACTGATGTGGATTGAATCCGAAGACGACGGTTTATTTATAGTTTATAGTTGTAGATGTGAACTTTTATTAAGTATTTAGATGGATTAAGATTATGATTAACAATGTAACCTCGTACGCAAAATCGCCCACGAATGTTTGGCTTGTTTTCGACAAAGACAGCATACATCACAGCAACGAATGGCTGATCTACCCAGCATTCGTATCACACAAGCACTGCCATTTGTCAACACCGGTTGCGACCAACACCAACAAAAATGGGCCAATCCTTCTCAAGGATGGCAAGGTTCGCAAACCACGTATAAGCAAGGGCTATATATGCCTATTCGTTTGCCTGGACACATCGGCAATACATTTGGAACTTGCCACGGATCTCACCACTGAAACGTTCCTGGCTGCACTGCGGCGCTTCATATCTCTACGTGGCAAGTGTGCCAAAATCAACAGTGACAACGGCACAAATTTCATCGGCGCGAAACGCTCACTCGATGAAATGCAAACCCTACGGGCGTCACAGCAACACACCGACGTGGTTACTCATGCCCTGGCATCCAATGGGTATTCATTCCGCCTGGTTCACCTCATTGGGGTGGAAAATGGGAATCGGCAGTTCGATCGGTTAAACTGCACCTTCGACGAGTCGTCGGAACCTCAACCCTTACATTTGAGCAGATGCGTACCCTACTTTCGCAACTCACGTCCTCTATGCTACACACCGGATACTGAGGTCAACTATTTATCGCCGGCTCACTTCTTAATTGGACGACCATTCACCACCATACCGGAGGTTGACTTGGGTCACATTCCTGTGGGTCGATTGGGGTACTGGCAGAGTATCCAGTCCATGTACCAAGGTTTCTGGAAACAATGGCATCAGGAGTACCAGACCACTCTGCAACAGCGTCCAAAGTGGACCACGTCAATCCCTAACATCTCGATCGGGGACGTTGTGCTTGTTAAGGAGTCCAACAGCCCACCGGCTTCAAGGCACATTGCACGAGTTATAGAAGCCTATCCAGGAAAGGACGAACTGGATCGAGCAGTCAAGCTCAAGATCGCATCTGGAGAATTAACCCGACCAATTACTAAATTTGCGGTATTGCCCCGTTCAGAAACTGTGTTTCAGGGCGGGCCGGGATGTTGAGGAACGCAGACGATATTCTTGACTTCTCATATTTAGAAATAAGTCCATCGCTAAGCGACGAAGCAATCGGGAAAAGGGAGCAAGAAGAGAATGGAAGAGACCAAAAATCTGTATACACACATATTCTTTTCGCCGCTGCGACGGCATTTTCAGTACCAAATAGACATCGAACTGGACAAGAACAAAATAAATACAGTCCACTAAAATCAAATCCCTCGAGCATATTATTTGCGAACAGATCTGATGTAGTCTTTTTGTGTATACATTTAAAAGAAGCGGCGAGAGCACTGTGGGATTCCTCCCTGCACTACCTGATGATCCAGTCATCATTTTATCCCCAATCGGCCGACTAATTATTTCGAATTAAATAAAACTCGGCGCAGAAATAAAATTACGATATGTACTTTAATGCGTGACATCCAAATTGCAAGTGTGGCTTGCCTGCCCTTTACATTGCCGCTCCGATCGCTACGCAGCTTCGCTCGGCAGACGTCGGTAGGCAGACGCAAAGCGGAGATAGCGAAGAGCGAGCTTGCAGAGAGCGTTTAGCAGGGCAAGCAAGCGCAAAGCTTTAACAAACAAATGAGTGACATAGACATAAGTAACAAACAAAATAAGCGGCTGAGGGCAGAACCGCTATTTTTCCAACGGCCCTCTTGAAGATGCTTGCTTGGGCGCAGCTGGCGGCTACGCTGGGATGATCGTCGAATGCAGCAATCGGCGCTTCTTTACGAAGGCGGCTTGTCGTGATTACATCTTGATCATCGGGAACCTCTGTAATTGCATAGAATGGCAGGAAATTTAGCAATGTAGAAATTTCAAATGTTGAAATTTGAATTTCATTTAGCGTGGATATGTAGGTTTTAATATATCGAAAAGTTCGCGCTGCAGTTCCTGATTCTCCGATCGCAGTTTTTCCACTTGCACCTGGCACTCGAGCAGCTGCTTCCTGCATTGCTGCTCTAAGTTTTTGGTACTCCAGCGTTGTGGGTCGAAAGTCGTCAATAGAGATGCAAGAGGATTTTTCAAAAGCGGCTAAAACTGCACGCTTATTCTCCGAGCTATCAATGCTTCCTGACACTATCCAACCAAGTTTTGTCTCCTGCAATGTTGGCAATTGGTCTGATAGTCGAATCTGTCCGACGCACATTAAATCGAAGAACAAACCAGAACCTATCAACAGATCGATACGTTGGAGCTTGGAGAAATTAGGATCAGCTAGTTTTAGATTATTCGGCATTGGCCAATCCTTTGCGTCTAGGTCGAAGTTAGGCTGCATTTCCGTAATTGAGTTGGTGACAATTGCAGCGAAGGAAGCTCGATAGCTTGCGTCCTGGGATTGTACAACTATATGTACAGACTTGCTCGAAGGTAGAATGGAATCTCCGATACCGGAGATGTTAACATAAGACGAATGATATTCCAATTGCAACTGATTAGCAAGTCTAGATGTTACAAAGTTTGTCTGTGATGCAGAATCCAAAATGGCACGACATGGGATAAGTGCTCCATAACGATCTGTTACATGGACGAGGGCAGTAGGTAGCAACACGTTCTGTAGATACTCTACAAGGAGCTCTCAAGCGTTTCAAATCGGTTGAACGTCGCTTGCCACAGAATGAGCAGCTACAATACATACATTTCATGCGAGAATATCAGACTTTGGGACACATGCGACAACTGCCAACGGAAGAAATCACCTCTGGGCAACATTTCTACATGCCACACTACCCTGTGTTGGGTCGAAAACTCCGAGTAGTTTTCGACGGGTCATTCCGCGACGCCAATGGTAAGGCTTTGAACGACACTCTCTTTACAGGGCCCAGCATTCAACGCGATCTATTTGCTGTGTGCCTGCGCTTCAGATTGTACAAATTCGTATTCTCAGCGGATATTGTGGAAATGTTCCGCCAAATATGGGTCTGCAATAAGCATCGAGATTTTCAGAGAATCGTTTGGAGAGAAGATCCAACCGATCCAATCATGCACTTTGAACTATGTACCGTCACCTACGGAACTTCATGTGCGCCATTCCTAGCGGTTCGGGTGTTGCAACAACTGGCTTTGGATCATGATCATGAATTTCCGAATGCTGCGAAAATCCTACTGGAAGATTTCTACGTTGACGATGTTCTTACTGGATCAAACAGTGAGGATGAGCTACTACGGAACCGGAACGCACTTATACAACTAATGTCTTGCGCCAAGCTAGAGCTCGGGAAATGGGTATCCAATACCAAAGGCATAACAGTGGATACCGACGCCTCCACACAACCAACTCAATGGTCACCAGTAAAGGTTCTGGGACTCTACTGGCATCCTGGAAAGGACACGCTAACATACAATGTGGGTCTATCTGCAAATCCTAACTGCACAAAAAGACAAGTCTTGTCCGATGTTTCACGGATATTCGACCCACTTGGACTCTTGGCACCCGTCGTGGTTCAGTTCAAGATTCTTTTTCAACGACTATGGCTACTCAATCTGGATTGGGATGATCCACTTCCAACAAAACTGGCGGACAATTGGCTGAAGTGGCGAGCTGACCTCGACACATTGCAGCAGTTTCAACTACCACGTTTGGTTGTCAACGACGCAGACAACATCAAATTGCACGGATTCTCCGATGCTTCTATCAAGGCATACGCTGCTGTAGTTTACAGCAGAGTAATACACGACGACGGCTCTGTGTCCATATCTTTAGTGGCTGCAAAGACAAGGGTGGCTCCACTCAAGCAGCAATCCTTGCCACGCCTGGAGCTTTGCGGAGCACTTCTTCTGAGCCAATTCATACGATCAATTAAGGCTGGATTACGACACAGAGATACAACTATATTTGCATGGTGCGACTCTACAATTGTTCTATCGTGACAATCATATGCACCAGCCCAGCTGAAGACGTTTGTTGGGAATCAAACCTCGGAAATTCTGGATTCCATTCCATGCCATGCTTGGCGTCATGTGGACTGCAAAACAAAACCAAGCTTACTGTGCGTCCAGGGGCCTCATGGCTGCCGACCTCATCGACTTTCGGCTGTGGTGGACTGGTCCTTCATGGCTACGTGACAACGATCAATTCTTGGTAAAGTTGAACAACTCAAAGTTTTACGTAACTCTTTCAGGAAATGGCATACAAAACGAAGTCAAAACCAATTGTTTGTCTACATTGGTCGAATCAAAATTGGATAATCTACTGGAAGAACTAATAGCCCGAGTCTCCTCCTGGCGGAAGCTGGTGCACACTATTGGCTATGTTCTTCGCTTCATCCAACGCACAAAACATCCATCTCGGGACAGGAGCTCCCAATCTCTTACATTTCATGAGATCAGGACTGCTCGGATTCTGTGTTTGCGTTACGCGCAAACCTGCTTTCAAGATGACTACCGGCTGCTACGGAGCCGATAGCAGCTTGTGAAACTGTCACCAATCATTGACAAAGACAATCTAATCAGGGTCGGAAACATCCATTTTTGCTGCCAAGACTCATCGCACCACGAAACTGATCTTGGAACCCGAGCACCGGGTCAACCTCCACCCTGGTGTTTCTGCACTCTTCGTAATTGTTCGGCAAAGGTTTTGGATATTTGGCGCAATATAACCTCGTACGCAAAATATCCCACGAATGTTTGGCTTGTTTCCGACAAAGACAGCATACATCACAGCAACGAATGGCTGATCTACCCAGCATTCGTATCACACAAGCACTGCCATTTGTCAACACCGGTTGCGACCAACACCAACAAAAATGGGCCAATCCTTCTCAAGGATGGCAAGGTTCGCAAACCACGTATAAGCAAGGGCTATATATGCCTATTCGTTTGCCTGGACACATCGGCAATACATTTGGAACTTGCCACGGATCTCACCACTGAAACGTTCCTGGCTGCACTGCGGCGCTTCATATCTCTACGTGGCAAGTGTGCCAAAATCAACAGTGACAACGGCACAAATTTCATCGGCGCGAAACGCCACTCGATGAAATGCAAACCCTACGGGCGTCACAGCAACACACCGACCTGGTTAGTCATGCCCTGGCATCCAATGGGTATTCATTCCGCCTGGTTCACCTCATTGGGGTGGAAAATGGGAATCGGCAGTTCGATCGGTTAAACTGCACCTTCGACGAGTCGTCGGAACCTCAACCCTTACATTTGAGCAGATGCGTACCCTACTTTCGCAACTCACGTCCTCTATGCTACACACCGGATACTGAGGTCAACTATTTATCGCCGGCTCACTTACTTACACATTACCGGAGGTTGACTTGGGTCACATTCCTGTGGGTCGATTGGGGTACTGGCAGAGTATCCAGTCCATGTACCAAGGTTTCTGGAAACAATGGCATCAGGAGTACCAGACCACTCTGCAACAGCGTCCAAAGTGGACCACGTCAATCCCTAACATCTCGATCGGGGACGTTGTGCTTGTTAAGGAGTCCAACAGCCCACCGGCTTCAAGGCACATTGCACGAGTTATAGAAGCCTATCCAGGAAAGGACGAACTGGATCGAGCAGTCAAGCTCAAGACCGCATCTGGAGAATTAACCCGACCAATTACTAAATTTGCGGTATTGCCCCGTTCAGAAACTGTGTTTCAGGGCGGGCCGGGATGTTGAGGAACGCAGACGATATTCTTGACTTCTCATATTTAGAAATAAGTCCATCGCTAAGCGACGAAGCAATCGGGAAAAGGGAGCAAGAAGAGAATGGAAGAGACCAAAAATCTGTATACACACACATTCTTTTCGCCGCTGCGACGGCATTTTCAGTACCAAATAGACATCGAACTGGACAAGAACAAAATAAATACAGTCCACTAAAATCAAATCCCTCGAGCATATTATTTGCGAACAGATCTGATGTAGTCTTTTTGTGTATACATTAAAAAGAAGCGGCGAGAGCACTGTGGGATTCCTCCTGCACTACCTGATGATTCAGTCATCATTTTATCCCTAATCGGCCGACTAATTATTTCGAATTAAATAAAACTCGGCGCAGAAATAAAATTACGATATGTACTTTAATGCGTGACATCCAAATTGCAAGTGTGGCTTGCCTGCCCTTTACATTGCCGCTCCGATCGCTAAGCGCAGCTTCGCTCGGCAGACGTCGGTAGGCAGACGCAAAGCGGAGATAGCGAAGAGCGAGCTTGCAGAGAGCGTTTAGCAGGGCAAGCAAGCGCAAAGCTTTAACAAACAAATGAGTGACATAGACATAAGTAACAAACAAAATAAGCGGCTGAGGGCAGAACCGCTATTTTTCCAACGGCCCTCTTGAAGATGCTTGCTTGGGCGCAGCTGGCGGCTACGCTGGGATGATCGTCGAATGCAGCAATCGGCGCTTCTTTACGAAGGCGGCTTGTCGTGATTACATCTTGATCATCGGGAACCTCTGTAATTGCATAGAATGGCAGGAAATTTAGCAATGTAGAAATTTCAAATGTTGAAATTTGAATTTCATTTAGCGTGGATATGTAGGTTTTAATATATCGAAAAGTTCGCTCTGCAGTTCCTGATTCTCCGATCGCAGTTTTTCCACTTGCACCTGGCACTCGAGCAGCTGCTTCCTGCATTGCTGCTCTAAGTTTTGGTACTCCAGCGTTGTGGGTCGAAAGTCGTCAATAGAGATGCAAGAGGAATTTTCAAAAGCGGCTAAAACTGCACGCTTATTCTCCGAGCTATCAATGCTTCCTTGACACTATCCAACCAAGTTTTGTCTCCTGCAATGTTGGCAATTGGTCTGATAGTCGAATCTGTCCGACGCACATTAAATCGAAGAACAAACCAGAACCTATCAACAGATCGATACGTTGGAGTTTGGAGAAATTAGGTTCAGCTAGTTTTAGATTATTCGGCATTGGCCAATCCTTTGCGTCTAGGTCGAAGTTAGGCTGCATTTCCGTAATTGAGTTGGTGACAATTGCAGCGAAGGAAGCTCGATTGCTTGCGTCCTGGGGGTGTAGAACTATATGTCACAAAATCAGAACTACAAATAACAGACTTGCTCGAATTTAGAATGGAATCTCCGATACCGGGGAGATGTTAACATAAGACGAACGATGATCCAATTGCAACTGATTAGCAAGTCTAGATGTTACAAAGTTTGTCTGTGATGCAGAATCCAAAATGGCCCGACATGGGATAAGTGCTCCATAACGATCTGTTACATGGACGAGGGCAGTAGGTAGCAACACGTTCTGGCCACTGAGGCAATCTTGAGGTCGGCTGGTTCTCCTCCCATTTCTCCTTGGTCTTGTGGTCCAATTTCGTGCCTATGATGTAGATCAGTAACCCATCCGAAATCTCCTGGAGGGGTCGCCAAGGTCTGAAGTGCACGCAAGTGCGAATTGATTTTGTCGGTGAGCGCGCGCAAGCCGATAGCCGAGCCCTTCTCCACCCCTTGCAGCCCGAAAATAGCCTTGACGTGTGCCTGAAAATGTAACAGTTTATTATCGAATCGCAACTTTTGTAAATTCAACGCCTTGTCGTAATTTTTCCTCAGAATGCTCCAAGGAATCGTATCCAGCGCAGCACCATCTAGACATCCACGAAGATATTGGAATTTTTCGATGATTGGTATAAGAGGGTCTTTGTGCACCGTTGTCGAGAACATTGAGTGGAATTCTGGCCAATCCATATAGTTCCCACCGAATCGCGAAAGCTGCAACTCGGGCATTCGAGAACGGCCTATACTATTATTGGCGAACAACGACGAATTCTCCTCGAGAGTGCCGAGCCGTTGAATTGGCAACATTAACCGTGCGAGCAGCCATCAACTCCCGCGACAGCCTGGACCTAGTCTTCACATAAACATTCGAAAAGTCCAGTCGGGCATCATGAGCTAACTGCAGGAAATCCAGCCTTTCAAGGATCGTTTGAGCGGCATCGAAATCCGCATTCATTCGCTCGATTTGCTCTAAGCGAGCTTGAAGTTCTGCCTCATCTAACTCGGCAAGCTCTTCCTTGGTGAGAAAGCGATCCATGGCCTTTAGTTCGCGCGCGATGGACTCGGCCTTGTGCTTGCAGAAATCTACATCACTCGGTATTGCAGCGTTCTCGACATTGGTAGGCTCAGGTGCTGCCATGTTGAGGTTTTAAAAGAGTCACTCAGCACGACCGAAAAAGGCATCCTGTATACGTATAATCGTGGGAACCGCGAGCAATAGGATTACAGCTGCTGCGTTTTGCTGTGCGGCTGTGCGAGCTGTCCGATTCCGCTTTGTTCACTGCATTGTCGCGACAGAGAAATTAATAGCCAGCAATGCGTGTATGTAAGTATGTTTTAGCACCGAATTGCGCTTAAACGCCGAAAATTTTCTAAGGCTAACGAATGTCGATCGCGAACGATTATTAATTGACACTGCAACTCAGGTATCACGTCGGGGTCACCAAATTTTATGTGGAGATAATGTTTAATAATAATGAAATACTAATTAAATAAAACTCGGCGCAGAAATAAAATTACGATATGTACTTTAATGCGTGACATCAAATTGCAAGTGTGGCTTGCCTGCCCTTTACATTGCCGCTCCGATCGCTAAGCGCAGCTTCGCTCGGCAGACGTCGGTAGGCAGACGCAAAGCGGAGATAGCGAAGAGCGAGCTTGCAGAGAGCGTTTAGCAGGGCAAGCAAGCGCAAAGCTTTAACAAACAAATGAGTGACATAGACATAAGAAACAAACAAAAAAAGTGTGAGAGTGAAATAGGATGGACGATTTATTTTCCGAACACGTCTTTACTTAACTCATCCGCCATTTAGAATGAACGAGCGTCGATCTACATACTTTTCATGTGCCCGTATCTTCGGTATTTTTCTGGGGTGGCCGTACATTTATGGATTCTTAATCTAAGCTAGGGATGCCGTATTGGCTGATATAGGTTGTAATGGGGCTGCCGTAAAGAGTGATAGGGGTTATCCTACCACAACTCGGCCATCCTGACTGCTGGATCACCTGATCCACTTAAAGATAAGGAAATTCTATTGTGGCTTACAATTCGTATACTTAGCATATATTACATTTGTTCCTTATATGTATATATATTAGCTTTTATTTCTGTTACCTATCCAGTGTTTTATGTTATTGATAATCCAAACACCTTGATATGGGTTACGGGATACTTGAAAACCTTCTACATCTTTTAACAAAACCTGTCATTTTTTTTTATGGACTTTTTCTATTACATAGGGGCCTTTGTTTTTTTGGGGATTAATTTTTTAGATGCTCCCACTGTGCAATCAAAATTTTTAACCATCACATAGTCTCCTTCCTTGTACTCCTTAGGTTTCTTTAAGCCCTTGTCATATTGCTTTTTGTTGCACGCTTGAGCTATCTCTATATTTTTCGCCGCATTATCTCTTAATTCTGTTAGATCTTTGTTTTCTTGTACTTTATCTAACTCTTCTCTTTTTTCTCTGTTCTATGCCGAATAAGAGTTTACAAGGCACTTGCTTTGTGCTCCTGTGCTGTGTGTTACTTAATGCATGTTCTACTTTGTCTATCACTGCATCCCAATGTATACCCTTTTCTGGTTCTACTAATTTCGCTATCATTGGCCCAAGGCTTCTATTGACTCTTTCCACCTGACCATTTGCTTGAGGCGATCCTGTAGCGATTTTAATGTGTTTAATATCAGTCTCTGTCATGAACTCGTCGAATTCGTTTGATGTGAAGCAACTCCCTCGATCTGAAATTATGCATTTGGGTTTGCTATATGCTCTAAAGTAGTCTTTTAACGAAACGATGACCTCTCGAGTATTCGTTGTTCTTGTTGTATATAAAACGCACGAACTTTGTAAAGGCATCAACAACTACTAATATGTGCTTTTTGATCTACCCGAGTCAACCGGACCGTAATGATCGATGTGGATTAGCTCAAATGGCATATTTCCTTTTGGAATGGAGTGTAAATATCCTTCTTTTCCTGATTTAGGCGAAAACGCAACGCACTTCAAACAATTTTCAATGTGACCGGAACATTTTTCTTTAACGTTTGGAAACCAATAACTTTTGTTAATTATGTTTGTCATTTTGTCTCTACCTATGTGTCCTATTTCGTTGTGATATTTATATAAAACGTGGTCTTCCATTTCTGTTGGAACATAGAATAATAATCTTCCGTCATTACTCTTCCTGTAAACTACACCGTTTCTCATTTCGAAAAGCTTGTGTTCATTTTCTTCTAACTGTTGCTTAATTTTTTTGAACTTTGTGATCCTTGGCTTGGCAAATAACTAAATTGTCTTCAAACGTATTTGGTTGTGCAAATTAGCCTGCCGTTAGGCACGATTTCTGAAGGTTTAATTAGACACTGGAATCAGACAGACCGACAGATCAACTTGTGCACTCAATCGACTTTCAATTATAGGTGAGTTTATTCTAAAGCGGCGCCCTCTTCATGAGCGGCTGCTGCTTGCATAGGCTCCGTTCGCAACATGGTATAAGAGCGCATGACATTACAATTTAAGAGCGTGATTTCATACATGTCTCTTAGGTATAATTATAGATATATATATATGCAGGCAACTGATTTGCCTTAACATCGGCCGCGTTGACAGCCTATAGGCTTCAATCCAATGGAATAGGCGCCAAACGATGGATCGATCGCTTGTAGACCCCGGCCTTCGTCCTAATCACGGCCACGCGAACCTTCCCGTCCGCTCCTGGGATTGCCTCCTCCACTATTCCGGTGAGCCACATTTGAGGGGGCACGTTGTCCTCGTGAATTGCCACCACTCTGCCTGGCTCCAAGTTGGCGACCTCCTCGGACCACTTCCCTCGCTGTTGAAGGCTGAGAAGATAGTCTCTGGACCAATCTCTCCAAAATCTTTGCTTGATGGCAGACACGAGCTGCCATCGTTGCAGATATGAGAGGCTGCTGTCTGGTCTGGGCAGCTCTGATTCGGGTGGCAGCGAAACCAGCGTTCTGCCGACTAGTAGATGCGCTGGAGTCACCACCTCCCCTTCGTTGGGGCTGCCGCTGTCGACCACCAGTGGTCTCTGGAATTGAGCACGGCCTCGACGTCCACGAGAACCGTATGCAGCTCGTCCTCCTTGAGCACTGCGCTGCCCATAGCCCTGAGCAGCAGATTCTTGGCGGACTTCACCGCCGACTCCCACAGGCCTCCAATGTGCGGGGCTCGCGGGGGAATGAATTCCACCGAAAAACTGTGAGCCGCAGCATACGCCTTGAGGTCTTCGTCCTTGGCATTGAATGCATCCATGCGCTCCTTCAGCATGCGAGCTGCACCAACAAAATTCATGGCGTTGTCGCAATAGAGTTTGACAAGAGGCCCACGACGTCCAACAAACCTGGATAAGCACAAAATAAATGTATTAGCGGTCAAGTCTTTTACATATCTAGGTGTACGGCCTCGTAGATGCAAAATGTCAAACACTGCTATGTACATCTTAATCAGGCTGCTTTGCCACGAATCCCAAACGATACACGAACCGGTCCAAACAAATCAACTCACGCTAATCTCGAAGGGTCGATTCCCACGCAATCGATCAGCGGGAAGATTTCCCATGATTTGTGAGAGAAGCTTCGGCTTGTAGTGGAAACAGTGTACGCATTTCCGGACAATGGCACTGCACTCTCTTCGTGCATTTATCAAACACATGGACTGTCTTAGGAATCCCACTACGCAAAAACGGTCCAGAATGTGACAATTTTCTCGATGCAAATAGCTAAGATAGCAGGGTAACAAAATCTACAATTTTTCAATTAACGGTGGAAATTTTGCATTATGGGCTAAAGGGCCAATCGTTTAATAGGCGACCACCTACGCGAACCAACGAAAACGAGCATGAGCCCATTTGTTTTCCTGGAAATGAAGGGAGTTAGTTTTTGATTGATGCCTGCAACTTTGATGACTTTTTATTTTGTCAATCTCCTGGAGAATGCGTCTCTTTGAACAGCTTCAACTGCTGCTAGAAACGCTGCGCCGAGCTCTTCTGATGACGGACAAGTACTACTCCAAATTAACTCCTTTCCTTTTGTTTATGAACCGGCGGATATATGCAATTGTGCCTACCACTTTCATATATGATGATGAGTTTTCTATTAGGGTGAGGATCCGGATTGGTTTCGCCATCGGCCGCGATAAGCGAAATGGCTACCTTCTTCTTCTCTAATGACCTGTCCGACGAGTCTGTCAAACGTCAATGACGATTTTGAGGCCAATCCATGGCATTTTGTTGCAGGAATGACGTCCCGTTAAACCAAAATAGTGAATCTAAGTTTATACTGATGATCCCGAGATACTGGATCTGCAGGATTTTCTTTGGTGGGTCACATGTCTCCATGAGGCAGTCGAAGAATTTCCTGGCAGAGTATGCAACTCGATTTGAAACAAATGTTGTTTCTGGGAACAATGAGTTTGCAGCCAATGTAGACCACTTCTGAATCTGACCACAAAATAACCACGTCTACGGGGCAATCAATCGGGGAGATCGAACTTCCTCCCACAACTTTGCCAACAGATGAGCGGCACATAGCTCCAATCTTCCAAAATCAAATCCCTCGAGGATTGTTTTTTTGTCTCGAGCAGGTGCCAAGATTGACTTTGCCGTTAATAACCCGACGGACACTCCATTTGAATGGGACCCACGAAACGTAGATTCAGCAGCCGTATGCTCGCGTGGACGCATCTGCAAACCCATGTATTTGACATCGAGGGCATGTGCTAAGCGACAAAACGTGGAATGGTGAAAAGGGAGCAAGAACCTTTGCATGTCCAAAAACCATCGACTCCCATCTTTGTTGCAACTTTAAAGGGAACGGGATCGTCCCAACCAAGGCTCAAATAGCCAAATTTCCTGCAAGAACAAAATAAATATTAGTAATCACCGGACATAGCAAACCCAAGGGATCGAAAAGACTGGCTATGACGGATAACATTAGTCTTTTGTTGTGGTTTAAAAAGGACGAGACTATTGGTTTCAGACAGTACCTGAAAATTCTGCCTGTGGGTTCCTGTTCTTTCCAAAATCAGTCCAAGAGTTTTGCAATCTTGCTGATCTCCACTCGAAATAACAGATTCTCTTTTGACTGTCACCTAGTTGACAATTAGCAGTCCACTTCGTCAGCACAAATCCGGCTGGCTCTATGATTTCAACTGCTGTTGACGCAATATCCGTAGTTCGGATTTCGTGTCTGCGCCTGTAAGAAGATCGTCAACATAGAAATCGGAAGCAAGACGACTTTGGCAGACCAAAGCGGATAGCGAATTTAAATGAGTTTCGCTTAGATACTTTAGCACCTGACAGCAAGCGCAAATGGTGCGCTGGCCGTGACATAGAGTTACCGTATTTAGACAAAACACTTGCAAGGGATCCGAACTTGCTATTTTTCCAAATAATTAATTGAAGATGCGATGCTCCTGGGCAAGTTCGACTTGACGGTACATTTTGAATGTCTGCGAAAGCAGCAATCGGCGACACCGAAACTTAACAACGTTGCGTATAGGCACATCTGGATGGTTGGGAACCATGTAAATGCATTGAGCGGCAGGAAATTTAGCAATGACTCGTTGTTTTGCACGACGCATCGCCAATTTGAATTTCAAGTTCGCGAACACTACTCTAAGCAGTTAGTGGATGTACTTTGTGGTCGTTCCACGCATTGATACGGGATGAAACAATGCGGCTCTGCCGGGATTGAGTTTTCCATTGCAGTCATATGGCCTAATTCTCCGTATTCCTCCATGCTTCCTCCATAAACATCGAAGTTTTGGCAGGCAATGGCATAATCGGTTCTAAAGACAAAAATCGAATTCTGGCTGTCTCAAACGACGAATCGAAGATGTCGGGCTAGACCTAAAACAGAAAGAAACGTTGGAATTTGGAGGGTAGAATTGTGATAGTGTCGATTTAGATTTTTCACACATTGGTTTCTTCTGGGGGTATACAGTCTTTCTAAGGATGCATTTGGAACATTTTCCAACTCCCAGAAACGTTTGACCAAGGAAGTCGAGCGGGCAGGCTTCTTGAACTGTATGTACAGACCATAGAGCAAGTCTCCGATACCGGGGAGATGTTAACATAAGACGAACGATGATCCAATTGGGGGCTTTGGAGTCTTGAACGTCCAAGACACCACCCACCCAAAACAGTGTTTTGTAAGGTTAAGTGCCTCCATAACGCCCTGTTTTACTTGGACCATTACTTAAGATATCGAAGAAGGCGTCTGCACCTAATAGCAAATTGAACCTCGGTGGCTTGTAAAATCCATTTCCAGTGGATAGTCTTGTGGTCCAGCATTCCTATGATGTAGAATCAGGCGGAACCGCCTTTTCTGGATGGTACCGAAATCGATTTTAAAATCACGAAATTGCCACCATTTCGGTGAGGGCGTATGCGAATCGAGCAGCCCTGGTTTGCACAACTTGCGAGCCGAAAAGCCTTGATTTTCCAATGGCTAACAAACTAATATGCTTTCTATTCTCTTTAACTGCAGACTTTTGCCAATTCATCGGTTATGTCGTCATTTTCCTCAGAGTCCAACAATACTCTGGCTGGCTGATGTTGGCTTGCAGCTCCTTTAATGTCAACAACTGCTGTGGCTAAAAGCCTGGTCCACGAAGATATTTGGAATTTTCGATGATTGGTCATTGTCGCGTGCCATTTCCCACCGAATCGATTCGCAAACTATTCGAGAACGGCGTTTAGAAACAACGACGCAGGCGGATTGTCCAACGCCGAGCCGTTAAATTGGCTTGTGGATGGACCGTGCGAGCAGCCATCAACATCCCTCGACAGCCTAACAAAGTTCACATAAACATTCGAAAAGTCAGACTCTGCAATGTGACGATTTGCACTTTCCACAATTCAAGTCCGTTTGCGTAGGCAAATCCGCATAGCATTCGCCCTTTGCAAATTGCTCTAAGCGGGTTTGCGACTCTGCCTCTGCAGCGAAATCCGAGCAAGCTCTTGATGAAATGATCAGATTGCATTTGGCCTGAACATTTCGCGATCTTGAGAAGGTTTGGCCTGAGCCACAGTCAACGAAGTCTTTCCAGATTGCTTGCTCTTTGAATCCTGACTTGTCTTTTTTCCTCTAGATTGCCCTGAATTCGTCTCTTCTGCAGATAAATGTTGGTAGCGTTTGTTAAGCGAAGATACACAGTCTGTCCAATATGGAATGGATTGATAATCCAGATTCTCTTCCCATCGAAAAAGACGGGTTTTTGATCTACCTTGGACATGACAATGTGTAGCAATGTAAAGCATCCGAAATTTGTTTATAATCTCCTACAGACAATTCCGACTTGTTCATAGCATTGTCGCTGTGTCAAGAAGGGATCTCAGCCCAGATGCAGACGGACCTTGCATGCTTTAGCACCGACGTCGAACAGACGGGCGATAATTTTTAAGAATATTAAACAATCATTATCGTATACGATTATTAAGGCACTAAGGGCAACGGATAGTTTTACGGTCACTGGATAAATTTTTACTACTCCTAGCGCTTGTTTAACTAAGCAAGTCAATAAATGAAATAAATTTCTCCACATTGCTTAATGTGGGATCGCTATCCACTCATGCTACTAAATGGCCGATAAAATTTTTATTGCCGCTCATAATCGCCACTGAATTTCGGCAATTTTACTGGCGGCAAATGTCTATTTGTAGCAATTGTCGTATTTAATACCGACTCATTTGCTGTCCGTTGCTCAAATTTAGCAGACATGGACATGAGCGTGGATTTAGCCTCAATACATAAATCCTCAAGCTCGGCTCGAGAAGCTAAATCTGGGATTGACATCCTCAATTTCTACTTGTAATCATGGAAAGCCCGTTCAATGTATGACTCTACATATTTCCATGCGGCATCTCCAATTGTGCCTTTGAAAAGGAAGACTGTTTATCTTTAATCTACGCTCCATGTACGTATTGATATCTTTCTTAATGGGGCTCAGCTTGCGAAGAGTGTCTAACGACTCCACATCGTCAACCTCTCCAAACCGATTGTCTAGACATTCCTCGCCGTTTTCCAGTTTTTAGTTCTATAAAATTTTTGTTTCTCAAAAAAATGGCATTTGTCCCACTGTCACACTCAGCAATTACACTCATCCAATTTTTTATGTTATTGCTAACAGCCCACTGCTGTTACCGTGCTAGAGACTACGAGAGAGAGAGAGATGATTTTCGCCAAAATGCCTACAAGCCAAAACTTTTTCGATTTTTAGTCGAGCTTGTAGTTCACCGAAACGCAACTTAAATGCGCGTATATGCGTATGCTGCTTTTTTAACCGACCGACTAAACCACAAAATTTTGGTATCACATAATGTATTCCTTGTGAGTGTTAGATGGAGACAAGGAGAGAACACGAAACGATAAAGCTATCTCAAGCGAGCGCTGAATGTTTTCTTGTACTTTATTTAACTCTTCTAGTTTTTCTTTTAAAAACTCAGCTGCGCTCTCTGTTCTATGCCGAATAAGAGTTTACAAGGCACTTGTTTGTGCAAAGCTGTGCTGTGTTTATTTAATGCATGTTCTACTTTGTCTATCATGCATCCCAATGTATACCTTTTCTGGTTCTACTAATTTCGCTTTCATTTGCCCAAGGCTTCTTTTGACTCTTTCCACCTGACCATTTGCTTGAGTGATCACTCACTGTATAATTTTAATGTGTTTGAATCAGTCTCTGTCAGATACCTGGTCGAATCACTTTTATTGAATAATTTATTCATCAGGCCTTTTTATTTGTAGTTATTTATATTTTTTGATGAAACAATTGGGCACTTTGATTTCCTTGGCACTGGTTGAAAGTAGTTTTTAACACCGATGCATTTCCCTCCCACAAGTTCATATATAACCAGCACGACTTTGAAAGGCATCAACAACTACTAATATTGAAGTCCATCTACCCCAGTCAACTGCGGACCGTAATGATCGATGTGGATTATATCAAATGGCATATTTCCTTTTGGAATGGAAGTGTAAATATCCTTCTTTTGTCTGATTTAGGCGAAAACGCAACGCACTTCAAAAAATTTTCAATGTGACGTTAGGAACATTTTTTTTCTTTAACGTTTGGAAACCAATAACTTTTGTTAATTATGTTTGTCATTTTGTCTCTACCTAATGTGTTCTATTTCGTTGTGATATTTATATAAAACGTGGTCTTCCATTTCTGTTGGAACATAGAATAATAATCTTCCGTCATTACTCTTCCTGGTAAACTACGCATGACATTTCAATTTAAAAGCGTGTGTTCATTTTCTTCTAACTGTTGCTTAATTTTTTGAACTTTATGATCCTTGGCAGGCAAATAACTAAATTGTCTTCAAACGTATTTGTTTCTACTATAAGAATATTTGTGCATCTGCTCAGCGCATCTACATGTTGCATTCTGCTGCCTTCTCTATGGCTCAGCTCAAAATCATAATTTTGCAGCTCTAAAGCCCATCTAGCAATACGCGGGTTGAGTTCAATTTTGTTGAGCGTTAACGTAAGGGAATTGCAATCAGTCACAATCTTGAACCGTTTTCCATATAAATATATGCGAAACCTGCGCAGAGCGTAAATAATTGCCATTGTTTCCAGCTCAAAGCTGTGATATTTTGATTCCGCTGCAGTTGTTCGCTTGGAAAAATAAAAATTGGATGCAGTTTTCCGTCGTCGTTCTTTTGAAGTAACACTGCCCCGAAGCCAAGAGCGCTTGCATCACAGTGCAGTTCTATCTCGTCTTTATGATTATAAATTGATAAAATGGGTGCCTGCATTAACATTTCCTTCAGCATTGTAAAGCAATTTAATTCGTTTTCACCAAATTGAAATTTGGTATCCTTATTCAAAAGATCGCAAAGCGGTTTGGCAACAGTTGAGAAATCTTTTATAAATCTCCTGAAGTAGGAGCATAAGCCGAGAAAACTTTGCACAACCTGTACTTTGTCTGGGATTGGAAAGTTTTTGATTGCTTCTAATCCTCTGTCATCTGCTGTTATACCTTGCCCATTTATTAAAAACCCCAGATATTTTATGTTTGATTGTAAGAACTCACATTTGTCTATTCGCAATTCTAACTTGTTTTTCGCTAATCTAATGAAGACTTCCTTTAGCGTTTCTAAGTGTTCCTGTGTATTTCTGCTGGCAACCATTATGTCGTCCATGTAAACAATAACTTTATCATCTCTAATCAAATCATCGAATATCTTGAACGAACCTTTGAAACACTGCTGATGCCGTTTTCAGACCCTGCGGCATTCTGAGGAACTCGAATTGTCCTAAAGGTGTCACGAACGATGTATATTTAATCGATTCCTCATTAACAAACACATGAAAGTAACCATTTTTGAGGTCAAGATTCGTAAAGATCATTTTGTTGGCTAGTTTGTCGAGCAAATCATCGATGAGGGGTATGGGATAGTTGTCCTTAATCAAAGTCTTGTTAAGTTTTCTAAAATCTATACATAACCTTAAATCCCCTGTTTTCTTTTTAACCAATACGATAGGGGAAGCGTATTCGGAATCACTTGGTCGTATTATCCCGTTCTTTAAATATTCGTCTAATAATTGTTGCAGTTTATCTTTTTCGCTATATGACAGTCGCCTTGGAGCACAGCTAAACGGTTTTGATTTTTCTAAATTAAGTTTTATCTCGCATTTAACTAAAGGTTCCTTTGGCCTTACAGTGTTTACATAATAGTCTTCGATGGTTTGCCTTAGTTGACATTTTAGCTCATGACTTATATTTTCTCCGCAGATGTAATCGATCGACTTTTTCATCTTCCAAATAATTTATATTAAAAATGTCTGGAGCAATGATTTCATTGTATGTGTCCTCAGCTTTGCTACTAACGATTTCATCAGTAACGACCGCATCGTCATTTATCGAAGTACCTGTTTCACTTATATAACTGATTGGTCTGGTATGATCGATCAAATTTTCAGTACCTGCTTTACTAACTACTTCCGTAACAATTTCAATATCCTTGCTAACGTCTTCACTAACAATTTTATTATCATCGTTACTAACGGTATAACTAACAATTTCATCAATCTTTTTACTAATTGTGTCACTAACAGTCTTATCAATCTCTTTACTAACGGTATCACTAACAATTTCATCAATCTCTTTACTAATCACTAACAATTTTATCAACTTTGGCTTCTTTAATCACCTCATCTCTAACTATTTTATTAGCGTTATCATTAAACTTTTCGTTTTTCCTATACTCATGCGTTTGCCCATTGTTTTAATTTGCAGTCTATCACTTTCTATCGGTATTGCTGAATTATTAATTAATTGATTATTAGCTTTCTCATTTACAGCGTCTAACGTAACCATTTTCAAAGTGTTTAGGTCCAAGCTTAGCGCGCATGCATTCATAAAATTTCTGCCAAGAACCACACCATGACTCATAGATTCGTTCGATACCACGTTCAAATGAAAAAAAACATTTTATTCCTCCTTTCAAAACATAACATAACATTTTTCCAAATGTTTTCAATTGGCTTCGATTTAGCCCAAAATATGATTCAGAAACTGGCTCCAGGATGGTTTTGTAGAAATTAAACTTTTCTTAACGAACGATATTGGACTCCCAGAGTCTATGAGGCATGCTGCAATTAATGGTGTTACAATCTTATTGCATAAGAAAATCTTAAAGTATCTTACATAATTGTTGTTGGTTACGCTTTTTCTCTCCGGGCATTGTCCGACTAGGTGGCCAAATGCCCCACATGCGTAGCAGGATCCAGGCTCCCTTTTTGGCTTGAAGCAGTCCTTGGCGAAGTGACCACGTGAGTTGCAGTTGGCGCAGCGTAAGCCCTTGTTAACTGCAGCATCTTCCGACACTGGTGTGGCATACTGCTTCCGCTGCGGAAGGCGGATTTCCGAGAATGCACGTAGAATTTGCTTCGGATCCGAGAAGCACTGAATGCGAGCCTGATCTCGCAAGCCCGAAGCCGGAATTCCATCGATTATCTTTTCCTTCAACTCCTCTGTGTCTATGTTGATGTTTCTAGCCAGCATCATTTTTTCTTCAAAATATGTGGCAAAATTTTCTTCTGAACGCCATTGACGATTTTGGAATCTGTCTCTTTGTTCTCCTTTGGACAAGGTTGCCCCAAATGCCACGATCAATTGCTCGCACAAGTAATGAGCTGATTCCAAGATACCTGCGGGATCTGCATGGAGCCAACTCTGAGCGTTTCCTTTGAGCTTAGCAATCAGCAGCATTCGTTTAGTGATGTTGTCCAGCTTGTAGATTTTGGCAATATTCTCCAGCTGTATGACCCAGTTTTTGGCGCACTGTGTCCCATCGAATTCCATAGTCACTTCCTTTGCCAATGTGAGCGATGTTGCCGAAGATCCCCATATGTTGTTTACATTTGTGTCCTGACGTTTTGCAACACTGTCTGAATCGTAGCCTTTTCCATCACTGTGGTCGATGGTGCTGTTAACATTGGTGCTGTTAGCGCAGCCACTGTTAACTGTGGTGCTGTTAGCGCTGCTACTGTTATCGATATCGGTAGCTTCGTCGCCCTCGTTGATGACGTCATTGGCTTGGCCGACATGCACGATCTTGTTTATTTCGTCATGAATTTTTTTTTTAGCAAGACTCTGCCTGCATCTATCTCTGCGCGTAATTTCATCAGGGCGTCGTTCTCGGCTTCTACTGCGCTTGGCTGTTCCGTGCATAGTAAAAATTCCTCCTGCATGTCTTGAATCGATGGTGCTGCCTCTTCTACGACTGGCGGCGCCATGGTTGGTGCTTCACCTGCCAACTGCTGCTGCTCCGCTTGGCCGATCGAACCTTCTGGTGGGTCGCCGCGTGCGTTTGGTTGAATTGCGCTAACACGTGCGACCAGTTCGGTTTTCGAGCCTTGGGTTGATAGCCCGAGTCCAGACAGCCACCTTTTTAGTTGCACTACCGAGAATTGGTTTAATTCGATGTCGCACATTGTGAGTAGGGCCCACTTCTGAGATTGTGAGAGTGAAATAGGATGGACGATTTACTTTTCCGAACACGTCTTTATTCAACTCATCCGCCATTTAGAATGAACGAGCGTCGATCTACATACTTTTCATGTGCCCGTATCTTCGGTATTTTTCTGGGGTGGCCGTACATTTATGGATTCTTAATCTAAGCTAGGGATGCCGTATTGGCTGATATATCCCGTACCCTACCAAAAGGCGGCTGAGGGCCAAGAATTAGGTGCTACTTGGCAAGCAGCTAATCGGCTGGGTGCTGCTCCGAACAGTATGTTTTTTGGAAATTCCTCATTCTCCATTAGTCTTTTTAAGAATTTCAGATTGACACAATTGACACAATTCAGGTTGACACAATCAACAGCCACAAGAATAACGTGTTCCTTGTTCTTTTTGTTCGACGCTACTACATTAATGACATCATTAATGCACATCACTGCAGACTTGTTTGTTTGGTAGGCATAAAATCTGTAAGGTATTATCTGGTTTTCTTGTATGTGCTTTTCAATCTTGGCTTTTACCATGCCGTTTACTGTCTTGGCTAGGACCGAAATCAGGGATATGGGTCGAAAGTTTTTGATTTTAGTAAGATCCTTTTTTTCGGTATTGGTGCAATTCTGATAGATCTCCATAAATGTACCGTAAAATGTACCAGTTCTGTCTTTGTGTTTGTGTTTAGTGCACTCAACATCTCATAGGTGATGTGATCTAACACTCCTGCCGTTTTCCTGTTTGTAACTAACACAGCTTCTAAATCTAGCGCCGTTTAGCGTATAATCTGTATTATAATGGTTCGAATCTTATGAAGTCTAGTGTAAGTTAGGCTAGGGCAAAGCGGGAGCGGAATAAAAGCTCGCTCTCGCTCTTGGCGAATTCGCCCCGCTTTGCCACCGTAGGTAAGATAGGCTAAAAGAAATTGTTTTGAATACATCGGGGAAGTCGAGAAAATCTATTAAAACGAACGCACGCACTCCTTTTTTTTTTCGTCGTAAAATAAAATAATTTGCAGCCACCCAAGTTTTCGGTCTTTTCATAGAAAAACTATTCTAAAATTGCAGTAGGAAATCATCCTGCGATCCTCGGTTTTAATCCGGTTGCGCCAGTTACCAGTTTGTCCTGGTTCTTCCAGATGGTCCTGGGTGTTCTTGTATGGGTTTATAGTTCAGTCTTTGCCAAAGATTGCTGTTTGAATCTGAATAAAGTCTGACTGCTCGGTTTTAAGTTCAAAATCGAAGTGTTTGGTCTTTATTAATTTCTATTCTTAGGAAGCCTTCGCAGAGTCTCTGAGCTTAGTACATAAGGGGCATACATATGAATAAGATGTTGCAACGGGCTGGTTTATTGTGAAACCGCCGAGTCGGCATTACGCCAGATGCCGGGTTCCAGAATCGATGTTGTTTATACTGAATGTGTAGGCGGTTGTTTATGCTGCGGTAGGTAAAGTGTTGCACAAGGGTTTAAGATCAGCTCATTGTGGTAGGAATCGCTATACGTTGTATGCTACAAGATCCAATCATTAGAGGACAGAATCTATCCTATGGCTTCGGATCCGTTGTGGCCGAATAAATGTTCATGCGGATGTTGTCATTAAAGAAATTTGACTCAAATGCATTGACATTCGCATTAAAATCAGCTTCTATCTATGGGAGTTGGTTACATACATATATTTTCAATTTTTATTGCTGCCTCGTAATAAAACTCACCGAATCTGAATGCAAACCGCGATATTCGTTCTCGGCCTTAAGGTAGGCGCATATGCCCTGATTGACTTTAGATTGGTTCTTCGGCATGAAGTGATCTTCAATATCTTCGTTGGGGATCACTTGCTGCTGGGTGGTCTCCTGGCTTCTCGACCGATCTTTGCACCGATCTTTGGAACGATCTTTGGAACGATCTTTGGAACGATCTTTGGAACGATCTTTGGACCGATCTCGACTTCTATCCCGTGCAGATGTTTCCGTTTTGGTAAAGTTTTCCGTACTCTCATAATTATTGTGGATTGCCTTCCGTTCATGATTGATTCGCAACTGGATGGCCTCTAGCATGGTGATGGGATCGACGCGACCCAGCTTCTCAGGCATTTGTCCGGCGAAGGCGATATCAAAGGCATAATCATTGAAGTTCTCACTCCCACTGAGAGTCTGCTCTATGACATCGTTACAACAGTTCTCCTTGATCATGGCACGGAAGAACACGGCTCTGGTGCGGCTAGCCAACGCTTCCTCTGCCGTTTTAGGGCGGCCGCACATGCAATTCTCCTGACAAAGTAGGAATCACATTAAATTGAAAGAAAGAACTTAGGAAAACTATATATCTTACATCCGAACTTGACGTTCCGTGGATGGTCTGGGAAAAGTCCATGGATGCCCCCCTGGCGGCCATATGGCACTGGCTTTGGGTGACGTGCATTTTGTGCATATGCCCAGCTCATGCTTTCCTCTTCACTGGATCGATCGACATATCTGATTGGTAGCGATGCATTGCTGTCCTCATTTGTTGGTGCATTCCTTTTATACGGGGTACTGTGTCCAACTGGCGTGCTCATGTTACCCTGACTATTGGATGGATCGCCGTATCGGAGTGTTAGTTTTGCATTTGCCATGCAATAAGGTCCTTCCGGCTTAGAGGGTGCATTCCCTTTATATGAAGTATTGTAACCCTGTGGTGTAATCATATTTTCCTGACTCTGATTCATGGGGCAAATGGTCTTCCGACAAGAGGATGGTCGGTGTTTGAATCGTCTGGAGCGAATGATTGCACGTTGGTTCGTCAAACGGTTCAATATCCTTGAATTCGTCTGACTCCTTTGGGGTTAATAGTTGATCAGTTGGATCATTATGAAACATAGCAGACTATCTCATCCAGGACTCCGACTCCCTCACTTACATGTGGAATATGCTGGCGATCTGGCCTCTGGGCCCTTTGGAATGACTGACTGCGTGACGTCTGGCTCATAGGTGGACAAGTTGTGAATTGAATTCTTGACTGTTTTGGGGATTTTAATAGATGCTTAGACAGAATACCTACTCAGTGCGGATCATCACCCAAAAAACACACTTACATGTGTACTCTGCTGTGCTTCAGACCTTTGGGGCGGTAGTGACTGCTGGTGTCTCGAATCATACTGGGAGTAAAGAAAGAAAGCTTAGATAATCATATTCTAATTCGTTAGAAAACCGCTTATTTACATGTTGGATGTCCGGCTGATAGCGGTTCCCATAGCTAGGTGGCTTCAGGGACGGTGGTACCGCACTCCACGAGGTCTGGGTGGAGACACAACTCCCAACCAGAGCTTGCATGCTTGAATGCGACAGGCGGCTACAGCTGTCAGTGCAACGTGGCATACAGACTTCCTCGGAACTCTCTCTATCAATAGTCGTGCTCTTGATAACAGGCTTCAATCGAAATACATTTTAAATTAATGAAGAATTCAGCAGTTTCCACCTTATACTTACAAATCCAGTGCTGGTCTCATCGGTATGAAAAAAGGCATAACTTGCCTCTGAATAACGGGCCGACTGTGTCTGCTGGTAGCGACTACATAGGGCACGATTGCACTGTGCACTACAGGGTTTCCGAGAATTTATAGGACCCAGCATCATGCTACTGAGATCGCGTTCCTATCGGAATAAAATTATATAATTCACCAATAGTTATGCAATAGTTGCCGCAATTCACACTCACAGATCTGTCGATGGTCTCATTGTTGCCCAACAATTCATAAACTGACTGCTGCTGACTTTGCGGCTGCTGCGGGATACCTAAAGACTGTGCATGCCGGGCCGACTGTGCCTGCTGGGAGCAACTGCATAGGGCACGATTGCACTGTGCCTCACAGTGATTCTGAGAATTCCCGGGACCCATCTGCGTGCTATTGAGTGTGTAAATGTAGAATTAAATTTAGAATTTTGTAAATTTTATGTGTGCTGTTTTGAATAGAGACATAAAAATACAGGTTTGCGTGAATATGTGCTTTTGAATACCGCCCCCACAAAGCACGAAAATCTGTGGCATCCACAATTTTAAAGATACGAGAAAACCAAAACGCAGAATCGTAGAGAATGACCATATCTTCTAGACTGCTGAATCTGAATTGGATCGTAGCATTATTATAGCCAGAATGAAGAAAACAATTTCATTTTTTCTCGCCCTGTCTCTCTCTAACACACACGTATCATAGCCGGCGTTGCATAGCGCAAAACATTAGCGCCTAGATCTCAGAGACTATAAGAGCTAGAGCAACCAAATTTTTTATCCAGATTCCTATAATATCGGACCTTGACGAGTTTGTTTCAAAATTTCGCCCCACCCCCTTCCGCCCCCGCAAAGTGCGAAAATCTGTGGCATCCACAGATCTCAGAGACTAATAGACCTGACTGTAGAGCTCTCACTGCTACACAACTATTTGTAATTTTTCACTGCAGAACTCACTGTTGATAGCTCACTGCTTCAAAATTTCGCCCCACCCCGTTCCGCAACCATAAACAACGAAAATCTGTGGCAACCACAATTTTGAAGATAGGAGATAGGAGAAAATTAAAAACGCACAATCATAGAGAATGGCCATATCTACCAGATTGCCGAATCTTGCCTAATCCGAATCAGATCGGATTATTGTTATAGCCAAAATCAACAAATCAATTTGCAATGGCTATGGTTCTGACTGATTTTCTGTCTCTCTCGCACGCACTCTTTGCGTAATGACTATGTATCGGGTATAAATGTAGAGTTGCGGTCGCAGCAGCAACTCACAACGTTCCCCCTCGTTTTATATTGTGACGACGCTGTGGCCGGGGTATGCTCGCTGCGCCGGGGTTCACAGATATTTGTTTGATCTCTGGATGTTGTAGCTGAAAAAGAGTCTCGTAGTTCAAGTATAAGGCGTGGATTAAGCGGTACAAAGAAATAGGGTTGTTTTATTGGTCTTAAAAAGGGCTGCCGCAAGGGTTCGAGCCAGACGCACTGAGCAGCGGTACCACCTTTACGAAGAGGTGGCAACTACTCTCAGAGCTCCAACGGCGGTTCTGGCAGGCCTGGTCGAAGGACTACGTCCACAGCCTCCAGCGTCGCAGCAAGTGGCAAACGACAGAGCCCAACATAGAGGTGGGGGCCATTGTGGTAGTCCACGAAGACCACACGCAGCCGCAGCGGTGGATCACCAACAGGGTGATCAGCGTCGTCGAAGGAGCGGATTGAAGGGTCAGGGTGGTCGAGGTGCGGACAGGAGGGGGCGCCATTAAGCGCCCAATTCACAAATTGGTCCAGCTCCCGGCAGATTGAAGACCGACGTGCGGTCGTTCAAGGCGGCCGGAATGTCGGTACAGCGGTCGATGCAGTTTTAAATAAGTTAGATTTAAATTGGAAATGAAATTAATGAAGTCGCTACCGCCTAAGATCTGCCGCCTAACATAGTTACATGCACTCAAACTAATGAAGCAACATAACGATGTTGATCAACATTCGCTGCAGCCTAGCC